>JAJEJO010001386.1:283833-321002 GCA_020662805.1 Glaucomys volans | reverse complement strand
TGAGGTGATCCTCCTTTCTCAGTCACCTGAGCCACTGTATATAGTAATCTCTTTCGAATGATTTATTAGTTATTTGAAATCCAAACACTCTCTGTTATACCTTCATAGAAACCAATAATAAATTTAATTTTGTTATAATTTTGAATGAAATTTGAATTTCCCTTGTTCCTTCTGGCTTATAGAAACTTTGTTGTTCCACAGGATGTGGTCAGGTGAGTTGAAATAGAAGGTGGATGTTCCAGTCTATACACTAGTTCTAGTAATGAACCCCCATTTGCATAATTAAAATGGTACACTTGGACTTTATGGGGTCTGGCAGACTTGTCTGCTAATAAGTTGTCTGATCTTTGGTCAAGCATCTGAGTCTGTCAGTTTTTTATCTGTACAAAAAAAGTTTGGCTCTGTTAAGAAAAATTGCTTAAAACTTGGAAATAAGGCAAAATTTAGGGCAGTGTGTCTTTTTTAATGTCATAATGGGGCAGGGCAGTGTTTAAGAAGTTCTGACTATTAACCACTAACTTGATCAGATCTCAGTTTAAACTACTGGAAATGTGGAATATTTAAAATATATATATATATAAAATCTCAAAAAAAATTGGGAAATCTATTTAACTCTAATTTGATGTATCTAGCTCTCAGTGATCTAATTCTTGCAATTTATTCTAAATTAAAGCCTAAAACATTTTCAATTATCTAGTGAATTTGGCTTATTTTATAGGCTTCCATAATATTTTTTCTCCCTAAGAAACATGAAAGTATTCTGGAGAAAAGGAAAGACCTACTTCAATAAAATTTAAGAAAAACCACTAAGGGCATTTGTTTTTTATAAACAATATACACAGCTGTAACAATGCTGGCAAGGACACGTGCCAGAGAACTACGCATTTGCTACTACAAACTGTTCTGTTCACCCTTTATCCAGTAACAGCTGGTAAAATGGTATTTAAGAACAGTTTGATTTAATCTAATGAGAAACTATGCTGCAATGCATAATACTGCCTGCAGAAAATAATTGGACAAACATTGATTTTTTATGTTGCTATAATAGTTACATTTTCAATAAATAGGAATTTTTATGCATACTTATTTGGCAGCATTCCTTTCTACATGAGAGCTCGTGATTGGTTAGCACACACATACCCATGTGCACAGACACATACACGTACACAGCAGAGGTAAATTAACATCTAGAGTATGCAAACATAATACAAAATTTTAGTGTTATTGTTGCCAGGAAAAATGCTATTTGAAATTCTGTTTTAGATTTTATTGCTATTTTTGAAACCAGAATTATCCAGAGGAGATACCAGTTTGGAAAGAGTTCTGTTAACCAAAATCCAGTAGCCATAAAAGCAGCAAATACTGAGCAAAGAGTCAGTGGGGCCAGATAACAAAGTAGGACACGCCACAGAAAAGAAGAGACTTCCTCATTCTTTCTACATTCCACCCTAGAAACCTCTAGATAATACTCAGATTCAGGAGAATCCAGGTGAGCTGCTATGCATGAGATCCAGGAACTGATGCATTTTCTTCTATGAAATGGGAGGGAGAAAATTTTCTAACCGCATTATACAGGATCCTGGGCAGCAGAAAATGGACAACCGAGCTATACCTTGAAATATGAATGAATGTGGGTAAGTTAAAAAAAAATTAAGGCAGTCTAAGTGAAGTCAGAGTGTATGTGGTATTAGGGGCAGTGAAATGATGAATTGTTTTAGCCTACATAGGGAGGAGAGGAATTTTACTTGGGAGGAGCCAGTTAACAATGATGATAAGATGCAGGTACAAAATTTTTCATATTTTATTAAATATGATGGGTAAGAGGTATCAATAAATGCTTCGGTTTTTTTTTTCATTTTTGAAGTGATGTGAAGAAAAGAGTTTCAATAGGAGATTAATCAAGCAATAATCTGAAAGATGGTTTGAGAAATGATGTGAATACGGGATGGTCAAGCTGATGTGAATACAGGATGGTCAAGCTGATCATTTTAAAAGACCCTGCAGGAATCCATGCTGTAAATAACAGTGATTTAGTTTTTTGTTAATATAGAAAACAAATAAGAAAAATGGAGTTCTGCTTCCAGGCTTGGTATTAAAAGAGACTAAGTTTCTCACTACAGAAAATCTTTAAAAAACAAAACAAAATCCAGCCCCAAACCAAAAACCAAAAACAAAAACCTCAAACAACACAAAAATCAATAGGTAGAAAAGAATTTTAAAATTCATGTTTTTGTATGATAGACAACAGGTAATAAATATAAGAATATGACATTTAAGGCGTGTAAAATAAAGGAGGTGAATCGATAATTAACCTGGATTTCTGACTTGACAATTTTTTTTATTATGACGTAAGATAGTGAATTTCATACTAAGCTGAGGAGACAGATGAAAGTTTGTGGAGACCCAGGTTGCTGACATTTGCAATGAAAAGAACCAGAGAAGAGAGAATGAGAGAGAAAATGACTCTTGCTCAGGCTCAATAATATCTGGAGCTCATAGAGCTCACCCAGCAGAGTGCAGAGTCCAGAATCCTTGCAGTACAACTAGGCCAGTCCATAGAGACCCAGAAGGATCATGCCTTAGCAGTGGGACAAAACTAGCCCAGAAAGAAGACTATGCTGCTAAAAATAAAGCTTTGTAACCACCTTCAAATATTTCAAGCTGATGTTAATGTAACTGTCACAAAAGGACAAATTATTTTTGAAAGAAGACAATATAATCTAACATAAAATTCACAGTGTATAGCATGCAATAAAAAACAACTTAAGAAGAGAAGAGGTAGAAAAAAATAGAGCATAATCAGGAGAAAAATCATTCAATAAAAACACCCATAAATAGCAGTGTTAGAATAGCTGGACAAGGACTTGAAAAGTGCTATTATAAATATACTAAAGAGTTAGAGTAGAACATGATATTAATGTGTAAAGAAATGAACAAGGTAAAAAAGAACTGAATAAGACTTCTAGAGACAAAACTATAAACCTAAAATGAAACAAAATTAACAGATGGAATTAACAACCAATTAGATGCTTTAAGAAAAATCAGGGAACTTAAAAGTATAATATAAATTATTCAAACTGAGGTATACAAGAAGAAAAAAATGAAAATAAAAAAGACAGAGAATCAGCAGATCATCAGTGATCTTGGATAAAATATCAAGAGTGCTAACATATGTAACTGGAGCCAAGAAGGACAGACAAGGTATATTTGAAAAATTAATGTCTAATTTTTTTCAGATTTTTAATCCCAAGGAGGTTAAAAAATCAAACAACAAAAAGAAACAAAAATAACCCCATACTAGGTCACATAATAATACATGACAGAGAGGTAAAAAGGCAGATCATGTAAAGAGGAACATACAAGAATAATCTCAGAATCTTGAAAGTGTGTGGCACAGAAAATGATGGAGCCCCATCTTTAAAGTGCTTGAAAGAAGGATTGGGAATAGAAATCTCCCTGGAAAAATAGAATGCTAACACTAGGGAAAAATCCCTTCAAAAAGCAAGGTGAATAATTCATCCAATCATGGGAGGACATTACACCAACCCAGACTGAGGTACACTCCACAGGACACATGGTTGGTAGTCCTTAAGACCTTCAAGATCATGAAAAACAAGGACAGACTGAGAAACTGTCTTAGACCAGCGAAGACTAAGGAGACACAGCCACTAAATCCAATATGGTAACCTAGACTGGATTCTGAAAAAAAAAAAAAAAAAAAAAAAAAGTGAGTGGAAAAACCAGTGAAATCCAAATAAAAGAGTTTAGCTACTGTTAATATATCAGTAGAAGTTTCTTACTTTTGACAAGTGTACTGTGGAAACATATAATGTTAGTAGTGAAGGAAACTGGATAAAAAATATCCAGGAACTCTGTGTAATATCTTCCTTTTGGTGAATCTCAAACTTTTCCAAAATAAACATGTTTTGAAATAAATGATGGCAAAATGAAGATTTTTTTTTGTTCTATGCAAACAAAAACTCAGAAAATTCATTGCTAGCAAATCACACTGCATCCCATTGCCCCCGCCCCAAGTTAAAATAAGTTCTTGAAGAAGATGATACTAGAAGCAAACTTGTGTGTGCATAGAAATGAAGAGCACCTGGTGGTAAATATGTGAGTAAAAAAAATTATTTTAAAATATCTATACAAGAATATTTCTAAAAGGAAAATAAAAAGGCTGAGTTTGGGGAATTATCACATATGTAATGTTGATGTGTTTGTACATAAATAAAATGACTAGAAACAATAGCACAAAGAATGAGAGAGAAAAAATGCAAGGATAGGGTAGACTATACTAAGCTTTCGATGCACAGTATAACCCCTAAACCCCAAGAGTAAGCACACACACAAAAACCCCAATAACAACAACAAAATGAGTTAAGATAAATAAGCCAAATGAAGATAAAATGTAGTATTAAAAATTAACTCAAAAGGAGGCAGATAAAATTAACAAGAAGAAGATAAAAAGAGGTAAGAGGTATAGAAATTAAACACAAAATGCATTATAGAACTTCAAAGACAAAATTTACTCAGAGAATCAGGGTCAAAAGTCTTTATAGACTTGTCTATGAATATAAGCTTTATCATAGTAGCCCTGAACTAGAAAAAAACCAACAGATAAACAAATGTAAAACAGCAGCAAATGGATGAGCCCTTTGTGGTTTATCCATATACTGGAATACTGCTTATCAATAAAAAAATACTGATATAGGCAACCACATGGGTAAATCTAAAATACATTATGCTTACTAAAAGAAACCAGTACCAAAAATAGCATGGCAGATTCACATATATTCTCTGAAAATGTATAAAAGTACATACTACCCTGCCATAAAGTTCCTTCTGTGTTCTGGAAAATTTTAGCACAAACATCTCAACGTATAACAATGTTCAAAGGAAATAGAAAAACACAATTACATCCTGGAACTCTGAAAAATGTCAATGTAACTCCAGAATTATCAAAGAAAATTACAATTGAATGTCATTTTTGCTGATCTTTTCATTTTCTGAGTTGATAATTCATGCATGGTTCATATTGAAACATTTTGCCAATCACAGTATTCAGGGAAAATCTCTCACACAATTCTGAAATCAGCAAAAAGTTGCATATGCCAACAGTAAAATAGTCGTGGTGTGTAACAAAATAATGACAAATGCCATCTTTATGCATGTACAGCCTTGATTTCTAATTCTCACCACAAAACCACAAGGTCAGTATTATTATCCCCATTTTAGAAAGAAAAAGCAGAAAGTGAGAAAAGTTACAAACTGAGAAAAGTGTACATTATTTGCAATGATCCTGTGAACATTAAGTACTGGAATCAGGATTAAACCCTGATTCTTTTCTCACTGAGTCTGAGAGATTAAGGTTGACCTTTTCTAGCAACTTTAATCAGAAGCCTCTGGTGGAGTTAATCAATTTCATCTGTATCCCCCAAATATTTTGGGCACAGTTTTATTAGTTAACTTTTACTATTCATATGCCTAAGTCTTTTTAATAGACCCAGCTCCTGAAAGGTAGGTATTAGTTCTCAGTCATTCATTATATTCTCAGCAGGCAACAGTGTCTGGTACATATTTAGTGGACAATAAATGGCATTTTAAGTAATGAATTACTGAAAGATATATAAAAGTGAACATTGAAGAATTAAGATGCAGATTTATTTACAGTATACAGAATGAAATTAGAGAATATTAAAAACTATTAGGAAAAACTATACATCATATGAACCATCATAGGTCTTGAAACATAGTTGCAGTCAATAAATATTTGCTGAATGAGTACACAAGAGCATATTCTTTAATATTGAAGCAAACATAGCTCTATAACTCAGTAGCTTTTGGCTGAGGGTTTTAAAAATACACACAGCACAGTAATTTCAAAATCATGGCCTTTTGGAAGTTGGTATCTTCATATTGGAATAGACTCTGAAGTAACTGTTACATTTCAACAAAATATTTAAAATCAGAAGGTCACTTAGAGATAACCTCTTTTGTTTTATTCCTCAACTATGACTTAATCCCGGGAATTAAACTGTGTATATGATAAAGTATTCATTTGAGTTCTGATTCCAGCTATGACTGAGTAACTGCTATTAGATCAGCCCTCCATCAGTGAACAAATAGGAAAATTGAGAAATATACAAGTATCCAACTTTGGATCACAGACATTAAAGGACATTGATTCTTGACAGAAGAAAAATGACAAGGTGCATCCCATTGCTCTCCAGTTCTGTCCAGGAACAATTTTTTCCAACTTTAGGAAGACAACTTCTCTCTGGGCAAAGATGGCAGCCTTGCCGCAGGTGGTAGAGATCAGAGAATGGGCAGAGGAAGTAGCAGGATCTTCAGGGAAGAGCATTTGTGAGAGAGGAACTGGGCAGAAAAGTAGAGAAATCTGTTTGGGAGTCTGAGTGTCCTGTGAGTACATGTCTGAAGTTCACACTATTGGTAAGCAGGGAAAACTTCCAGAGGGTTACTATATGACTGCTTCCATGAAGGTTAAAATGGAGGGAAGGCACCAAGGGTAGGGAGAGCAATGCTGAGACTCCAGAAGCTCTGGAAATCTAGTTCCAGATAATGTCAACACCTTATTAACAACCCTGACATCCAGCTGAGATAGGAGAGGGCCACAAACTTTGAGGTGAGGACCACATTGTAGGGCAAGACACACAGAACAGCCACAGTAACAAAGTTTAAAATCACACCCCATGTAACACATGTTTAGAGGTTGAGTTCTGCCAAGTTAGAAAAGCTTGAGGTAAAAAGTCAGACTTCCACAAATTTACACTAATGATGTTTAAATCTAAGCCAATGTAAAATCAAGACGTTCAGGCACAAATTGAACTGCCTGGTGAATAAGAGTCTGCTCTTCAGCAGGGGATAGTAGAATTTGGGATCTCAACAGGCTATCACCCATAGTATCAAGTGTTTAAAAAACACTGGATATGACAACACAAGAAAATATTATACATTGATTTACTATCATCAATTAGTAAAAACTCAACTTGAAATGATCCAGAGACTGAACTTAGCAAGAGGGAATGATTTTAAAGTGCAATTATCAATACATTTAAAATATTAAGGGGAAAATAATCTCCATGAATAAATAGTCATGGAATCTCAGGAGAGAAATAGAAATTAGTCTTTAAGAATTGGAATAGCAGGCTGAAAAGTGAAATAAAAAATTCGCTGGACAAAATAATATAGTGCAGATAGCAGAAAAAGGAATCTGTGAACTTAAAGACTGATCAATAGAAATAGTCCAATCTGAAGAAAACTGATGAAAAAAACTAAAGTTAAGGGCTGGGGATATAGCTCAGTTGGTAGAGTGCCTGCCTTGCAAGCAGGAGGCCCTGGGTTCAATCCCCAGCACCGCAAAAAAAGAAAACAAAAAAACTAAGGTTAAAAGAAAGATGAACAAACAAGCAAAAAACAAATACAGCATTATTGGCCTATAGTACAATATTAACATTTGAGTACTTAAATTCCAAAAAGAAGAATGTAAGATTGCACCAGAGAAATATTTCAAGAAATAATGACTGGTAACTTCACAGATATGATAAAAAAAAAATCTGATGTATAGATTGCAAATTCAGTAAGCTTTTATAAATATGAAAAGATCCACAACTAGGCACCCTATATTCAAATTGTTGGAAAAAAAGAAGAAAGACTATGGGAAGCAGTTGCTATAAAAAAACAGAGCATATACTTGCTTTTCTGAGAAAAAAGGAAAACAGAAAATAATAAAACTGCATCTTCTAAGAGCTGAAAATAAATTAATATAATTTTATTAATCCAAAATTCTTTAAAAATAAATACTGTATCTTCAAAAATTTGAGAGATATAAAACCTTTTTCAGAAAAACAGAAGTTAAGGAAAACTGTTGATAATAGCCCTGGAGTTGTAAGAAAGGTTAGAAGAGTAAAGATTCAGAGGAAAGAATTAAGAGCATCAGAAAGAGAGCACAGATATCCACTTTATCAATATTGCCATCACTGCCATGGAGAAGTAAATACAACACACAAGATTATTTTTGGCATGAAGAGTCTGGAAATAATGGGCAATATTTTATCTTTTTTCTGATTTACCTAAACACATTTAATTTTCTTAATGATGGTCATACTAACAACCTTCCCCTATGAGTTTGCCATTTTGCATGGGATTTTTTCTCTATTTTTTCTTTTTAACCTTTGTTCTCTCACCTTTCTATTATGTACTTTGGGATTGTATAAAACAAATTTACAACTATTGGATAACCTTTTCCCCACAGGACATGCACTAAAGTTGTCTTTCTAACATTAACTGTTGCAAATTTTAAAATTCTATATTTCAAGGAGAATTTTCTGGATATTTTGATCTTTTGTTGTGGGAGAAATAAAGGATTCTAGCCTTCTGAATCAAACAAATATTTTTTAAAATGCAGTGATATAATAACACCAACTACAATGGCTAAGATTATAGGCTAGCAACAGTAAGTACTGGCCAGGATGCAAAATAACAGGGATTCTTATACACTGCTGGTAGGGATGTAAAATGCTATAAGTATTTGGAAAATAGTTTTATGATTTTCTCAGACAATCAAACAGGCACCCATATTGACTCAGCAACCTGTCTTAATACTGAAGGAAACCAAAACATGTCTCCAAAAAATGTATATGCAAATATTTATAGAAGCTTTATTATAATTGTACCTACAACTGGAAACAGCCTAAATGTCTCTTGGTAGAAAATGGGTAAGCAAATTAGGGTGCACTAATGTTGTAGAATATTATTCAGTAATTAAGAGGAAAAAACAAAACAAAAAAAACCAAAAAGCAAATTACTGATGTACACAAAAACCTAGAAAGAAAAAAGAAGCCTATGTTAAGCCAAAGAAGCCAGATGTGAAAGGATACATATTGCATGATGCTATTTATATGAAGTTGAAAAATATGTGCAGGTAGTCTATAGTGATAGAAATATAAGAATTTGCCTACATGGGTAGGGATTGACTAGAAGGAAAATGATTTATCAGGGTAATTGGAAATACCTTTGCTGAAGTGTAGATAGAGTGGCATATACATTGTTGAAGATTCATAACTTCACACTCCTTAGATTTATGCATTTCGTTGTATATACATTTTACCTTAAAAAAGTTCATGGAAGATTATCTAAACCTTATTTAGGCATCATCACTGGCACAGATCTTTCAAAATTATACGTTTGTTCATTGCACTGAGAAATTTCATTAGTTGCAAACTACCAATGTATGGAAACAGTAGGGCAGTAAGAAAATTGTAAATATCCTGAAAATTAGTTAAAGGACTGGAGCTTCCACCTGAATTTCCTTCCTTGTTTCATGTACTTTTATTTCTATTAACCAATTACTTATTTATCTCCTCTCCCTGGTCTTCTCTAGTCCATGTGGAAGGTGTTACTGTTTTCTTTACACTACGGTGTACAGCTTGTAAATTACTCAGGTGCAATTGCAGTAGGTGTAAGGAAAAATTAACATTATCTGGATTGTCTGAGTCAGAAAGTGAAAATTTGCATTGTCTTTCCTTAAAAATAAATAATTTATGTCAGGTGGGAGATCTTTTTAAAAAAATTTAACTTTAGCATAAAACATGGTTCAATTTCAATCACATTTACTCTCTAAAGTAGCAATATAAAGTAAAGAGCCCAGATCTGAAGAGAATAAAAGATTGGAGACACACTTCAATGCCTCTAGAATTGCTTGTGGAGGCAAACTTGACTTGTTGATAAATGTCTGCACACAAAGTAGTCATAGAACCAAGTCAATTAAGAAAATCTAATTCTGATCTGTGGATTTGTAACCATTAATGAATTAGGCTAGCATGGAGAACATCCACTTATGAGGGCACTTTTGCACAGGTGGTAGAGCCTGGTAGAGTATGGGGACAAGGCTTCTGCTGGGAGGGCTGCCTGGCATTGGAGCCTGGACAGAAGTTTTGTGAAGAGGACATCCATGTGGAGGGTGACAGCCTTGGGTGGCTGCTCCAATTTGTTGGCTCAATAGGTGATAGTTCTTAAAAGATTTCCTTTCAATACACTGAGAAGAGTCTTTGAAATTGCTGAACCATATGTTAGAATTTTAATATTCTTTTAACACTATGAATATAGTAAAAATTGCAAATTTATTTTACAGGCTGCTCCTAATAAATTATTCACTATATATAATTCAGTAGTGCATTGGTTGGAATTTAGATCCCATTTCTAGAAACCCCTTTACCCTCTGACACTTGCCACCCCCACTATCACCAAACAAACAAACAAACAAAAAATAGTATTGCAAATGGATAAAACAAACAGTATTTACTGTGAAGATCATTAACTTTACAGTCAAATTTATAGCATGGTGTGCTGATATTTGGGAGTCTTTAAAGCCTAAGATTTCGTCTCAATCACACTTTTATGCTTCTTAAAAACCCTGACTCTACCTCAAATTTAAGTAGGGTATTCGACATTACACCAGAAAACAAGATGACAATTCTGGTTTGTTTTATGTTTACAACAATATAACAATTCTGAATTTTTGTTTTTCTTTTTGTTTTAAGTTTATGTTTACATTTTTAATTGCAAAGTGGGTATCAGAGCTCCTGGGAAAGCTAATAAGCATGAACAACAGTTTTTCAAGTTATAATAGCTAAGTCTTAGGTGTTTCAAAAAGCAAATTCTCAAAGGTCTCAGGATATAAAGATCATGTTCCAAATACCAAATTTAAGAGAATAAAGAATTATGTAAAATGAGTTTGTTTTAGGATAAAATTGCTTTGGGATGGTTGAAGGTGGGGAGCGGTAAAGAGAGTGTCAGGAAAAAGCAGCCATGGTGAAGATTCTTTCTTACACCACTTTTCTTATACCACTCTTACTGAAATTCACATCCCATTTTTCTTATGGACAACTAAGATGTGGATAAATCTCCCAGTTCCACATATCATAGTCTGCTGGATTAAAGTAAAGATGACTGACTTGAACTATCCCAAAGAGACTTCTGTTGAGAATGAAGTCCAAGTCATGGGTACAGGAGCAGACTTGAGACTTTTTAAGCACTGATTCAGCCAGGTTCATGGGATGCACTCAGGAAAGTCCTGGGATTGTTACTACTAACATCTGGAAAGCAAGCAGCCAACAAGATAGCCAATATCTCTCAAAGAGTTGGGAGACACCTACTAGGAATTAAACTCCCTAAGAATGGCAAAAGATTCTTAAAGGAACTTGGAAATGTTCATTGTGAAGGCTAGGGTAACTGTCCCTTCAACTAGGAATACTTGTTCTGAGTAGCTATCTTCAAGCAAATAGGTTCTTCTATGTTGTGCCAGTAATGAGTTGACATTAAAGGAACTTTCATGATTTGCTGATGTCATACCTCTGTTATCCAGCTGCAAATACTTGGGATGGCTAAACATATGGGACAAAATTTGACAAGAATTCACAGCAAGGCCTTAGAAAACGTGGGGAGCAGAAGGAGTTCTTCCCAAGGCACACCTAAATGTACTTCTGATAATGAAAGATGCCAAAGCACACAGGGTCTGAACTTGAACTTGAACTTGAAGCCAGTTTGACAGACAATATGGTATACAAAATTCCAAAATGGACTCTCAAGATTTCTAATCTTAAATCCTCAGGACTTAAATATGATGAGACATCATAGTCATATTATATTTCAGATATATATAAAGTTACTAGTCAATTTTCTTTGAGTTAATGAAAGAGAACATTATCCAAGTGGATCTAATAAAATCATGAGATCTTTAAACATGAAAATTTTTCTTTGACTAGTAGCAGAGTGCATCAGAGAGATCTGAAATACACACAATGGGCCTTGGCTGGCTTGAAGATGGTGAGGTTCCCCATGCAAGGCCTGGGAAGTGACCTTAGGAATTGAGAGTGAGCTCAATCTACAATCAGCAAGGACATAGTGACCCCATTCTCCTGATTGTGTGGGACTAGATTGTGCCAACAACCCAAATAAGCTTGGAAGTAGAATCTTTTCTGGGAACCCTAGGTGTGAGAGCAGTCTAACTGGTCTTGATGTTGGCTTCTGAGACCCTAAAAAGAGAAGCCAGTTGCAGACCTCTAATCTACACAATTAAGAGATAACAAATGTGTTGTTTAAAACATCAAGTTTGCAATAATTTCTAACAGAAATAGAAAATGAATACAGAAAGCTTTGTACTTGGTGGTGTAGAGGGATGATGACTGGATCTGCATATGTCCTTGGCACTGCGATGCAAACGTGAAGGTAGTGAGGATCAACTAGGTTGCAAAGTCATAAATGACAAGAAATAACGAAAGAATAAACCCTAGACTTTTCAGTTTACTTTGATTGAATTGACATTTCCACCACAAAGCAGAATGGGGCTTGAAATAGACATTGAATTGTATTTTTAAAAAGTGAAAAGATTTCTCTCACAGTTAATGCAAAGGGTTCTCTTCATGTTATACTAGTTTTGAGACTTAACTACTTCATATTTCATATGGGAATAATAATAGTTATCTTGTCGGGTTGGTATGAGAATTAGAAAATAAGAATGTAAAGGCCTTAGGGTAATACCTAGCCAGAACATAATGGTAGACTATTATTAATTATAATAGGTAAACAAAATAATATCATATACAAGTAAATTTTAATATTCTTTTCTGTTATTATATATGAATTATCTTACATTTTTATTTTTGGCTCTTTCATACATGAGGAAAGAAAAAAAGGCATCAATCTGCTTATAGGGACTTTTCATGATTATCTCACTTATGATAGAAAAGAAGAACTTGCAATGAGTATATTTAAACTTAAATATCAACTTTTAAATATAGCTTATAATGTATAATAATTCATACTGGTCAGTACAACTTGTCCATAAACACATTTTTGTTCCCAAGTAAATCATGTCAATGAATTTGAACAGTGTTGCTGCTTGACTCAGCACTTGCCAATAGGGAGGTATCTTGGAGAGAAGAGGTAGCAGTGGTTTAACTCTGTCTCTGAACTTAAACTTGTTCCAGTCATTGGAACATTGAGAAGCAGCAGAGGAGATGGTGTTTCAGGGTTTGGTGTGGATTGTGACCCCATAGCAAGCTAGCCCAGAAATAACTGTTCTTAGTGCTACTGGGGAGCCAGTAAGTATGAAAGAGCTCTTAGGGGAGCTGCAAAAGAGCCAGAATTCATGCCTGAGGCATATGAGATCATCCATATGTCACTTAACCCCTTGTTTTAACATCAGTTAAAATAAAGAGAATATGTTATTATGTCCAAAGTCCTCAGGTTTAGTAATCCACCATGCAATTTTAAAGGTTAATTTGGTTATCTGCAGCACATTTTTGTCAAGGTAGGATTGATCTCACCGTTTTCAGATTTCAAAATTAATGTCTTCAGGTTCATTTTAAAGTTCCAATCAAGCAAGCAAAAGGCCCAGAGGATGCAGCATTGAATAGAACCCTGCTCCCCGAAGAATACTTTTAAGCAGGTGGCTTCCATTTTTTCTTTGCTTTCACCAAAAGAATTAGAGTTTATCTAATGGTGCAGCTCTTTTCAGTGTTTTCAACAAAAGGCTTGAATAACATGGATATTTAATAAGGTGCTGAATTGCCAAATATGATATTATTGAGAGGCTTCGCTTAAGATTTAAACTTCAAAATTGCTCATGTTTCTTGGGCACAAGGATTCATTCTAGTCAATGGATAGCATGATTCTCTTATTTCTCTTTTATCCTCATAAGTATGTAAGTAAGGAGTACTTTTATCTTAGGCTGAAAACATAATGAATAGAGATTATTTGCTTATTTGCATCATTAGGTCCATTTCTGTACTGCCGTGAATCAGTGAACAACTATGCCATCCACATCCAAAGAATAGGTTATCCAGTGTAGGCTATCAATTGCTACAAAGCAAAGCCTATTAGTGTTTTTTTTTTTTTAATTTTTTTCTCAATTAGTAGTGTTGAACTTAGTTCTATAATTATTCCATGTAAGAAACTCACACTGAAGTCAATGGGTGTCTTAGAATAAATCTGATTACAAGATTTGGTCCATTGAGTAAATGAATGAAATTTGGCTTTTATTAATTTGGAATTTCTCAATTAGGATATCAACTTCCCAAGCAATTTATAGATATGTTTCTAATGGTGCTTATCTGTACCCAAAATGACAAGAAGAGATTTTTTCCCTCCTCTTATGGAATGTATCTTGCTTCCTGAGATATTTTTTTAAAAAAAAGTTTTCTGAAATGTTAATTGGAACTAAATTCTTAGACAAGAAAAAGAAATAAAATGACATTATTTCTTCCATTTCACATTAGTAAAATATAAAACATTATACACCTGCAAAAATTGTTCTCTGTTTTTGATAAAGCTTGTGATTATATTTTTCAGGTTTGGTTTGAAAAGCTAAGACATCTGTTTATCCAGTGCATACAGAATAACTCTCATGTCTCCTCATCTCTGAAGATTTCAAAGGCTTTCATTCTGGTTTAAATCCTTTGAAGAAGCAGTAATCAAAGACAAAAATTATCAGAGGTACATTTTTGTTTCCCAAACAATGAAAATAACAACACTCACCCTCCTTGGATTTCAGGCACTAGCATAAAACTTCAAAATTGGAGATTTGCCATTTAAATAAAAAAGTGATATGGATAAATAGCTGCCAAAGAAAGCAAACTAAAAGTGCATATTCTCTACTTCATTTTATTGCATAAATTTAAATTCAATATGTGAATAATTTAAAAAATACTATGATGCACAACATCAAACAGCATATACTAGCATGGTGTGACAGACTACATCTGGCTAGTGTGTGGGTTCAGAAAAAGTATTAGTTTGAGCACTAAGTTTTTTACTTTAGTGCATTTTGCAAATTGAATTGATTAAAATACAGCAGTGAGAACCCAAGGATGATAATAATGCAAACTGTACCCCACACAGATAAAGCAAAAACACTCAGGATAATTCGTGCTTAGAGGACTAAAGTAACTGAAGAATTAACAGTCGGTCTTTTCAGGCTTTTATTAGCTTCAGAACATATCATTTGACCTTCAACACACGTAAATTCTCATATTAAAGAGCAGCATTATATTTCATTATATCATCCTCTTTTCAAAGACAATGATATAAAAGTAATATCTATTGCCTTTTTGACCCTGTTTAGTTAAGAATAAAGATTTTGAGCTCTGACCTCCTTCTGCATTAGGAAAATTGAAAGCAGGTCTTCAGGATATATGGCTGAGCTGAGTTCCATTGGGGTTGGAAGTGGTAGCCATCTTGCATCTAAGAGAAGACAAAGGAATTTTACTTTTCCTGCTCAGAGCCTAATAGCAACAATTAAAGAACCACAAGACCTCTTCCCAATATTCCCCTTTCTTCAACAAAGAGAACAGAGTTTCACTGCATATTTGAGAGGTTAAAAATGACCTTTAGTTTGGGAATAAGTTTAATAATGGAAACTGAAAATAGAGATTTTTCTAGAGTCCAGGGAAAGATGTGACCTTGAAAGAAGAGGAAGTCATGCAGATTCCCCATCATTCAGGGGAGGTAGATGAACCTAGGTCAGTCATGTGTCCTGAAGTTATGTATGAGTGAGATTATGAGTCTTGTTTCTAAACATCTGGATAGAAGAGGACAGAGACAGATGATATAGAGATATATATTGATAGAAGCTTTTTTTAAGGCTTTAAAAAAAAAGGTATCTTTTTTTAAGATACCAGCTTCTCCTGCAAGACTTTCACCTTTTTTTTGAGCTTGAAGTAGTGTGAATAGACGCAGGATTCTGCTGGTCTGGGGTTTCCTGGTTGTGCTTGTGGTTTTAGCTTTGCTTACCCCTACCTCACTTTATATCCCTCTTCTCTTCCAATGTCCAGCAGAGGTTTGATACTTGCACACCTCATCTTGATACTTGCAGACCTCAGGCATGAGTATCAGGGGCAAACACAATGGCCTTGCACTGGCTGCTCCTAAATCAAGTCCCACAATCATGTAAGGTGAAGTCTGTGGACCAAACACTCACACACACACATACTCCATACATTTTAATATCTTAATGCTTCTGATTCTCTGACTAAATTCTTACACAATCTTTATTCAGTATAACTTGTTCTCCAACTTGTACCTTAAAAACATTTCAGCTCTTCTTGGCCCTTTAAAATTTTATACACAATTTATAAGCAGTATATCAATTTTCACATGCATACACTCATTTGCACACATAATGGTTAGATTTTTTATTAAGATTACACAAATCTATGTATCAATGTAGAGAGAATTGAGATCTCTCCATATTGAGTTTTCTAGGTGATTGCTTCTCAAACATTAAGATCTGCATGCAATTCACAAAGAGATCTTATTAAAACACAGTTTCTGTTTCAGTAAGTCTGGGATGAATCCCAAGAATCAGAATTTGTTATAGGTTCCAGTTATGCTGAGGCTGCTGTGCATGGACCATGCTTTTGGTAGCAAGGATCTAGACAGGGACTATCTCTCCATTTAATTTCTCTAGTATTTATAGTTTCCTGTATAAAGGTCTTATACATTTTTGGTTCTTAGGTGCTTCAAAGTTTATAAATTACATCTATATTTTAAATTTTATATTCCATTTGTTGTTGATTTATAGCAATTCAATTGATTTTAATATGACTTTTTCTTCCTAAACTCACTTATTAATTCCAATAATTTATCTCTATATTCTTTTGGATTTCCTACAAATAAAATCATCCTATAAAATAATGACAATTTTATCTCTTTCTATATCATCTACATTTTATTTCTTTTTCTAGCTTGACTTCTCTAATAAAAATCTCTATGATGATGTTGAATAGGGACAATGAGAACAGGCATTTTCTCCAATATATCAATTTCAAATGGAAAACCTACTATATTTGATTATTAAATGTGATAGCTCTAGGGTTTACTTGTTTGTTTGGGTTTATTTGATTTTGCTGCTGGGAATTGAACCCAAGATCTCATGCTTATCAGATATGCACTCTCAATGAAGAGACTGAAGAAGATCCAGGAGAAGTTGTAACAATTGCATCCCTAGTGAATGTCCCACACCAACATGAGTCAAACCACAAAGGTGCCTGGTGATCTTGCCTTGACCTTCTAAGTGTAAGAAATGATATGGCTGTTGCTTCAATTCTATCATTCATTTTAAGCCAAAATGTGCAACTTAGTTAAGTTGACACATTACAAAGTCATCACTAGGTTGACTGTGGACTATAATTCCAGCCCTGTTCTGGGATTTTTGTAGGTAACCGTTAGTCAGGTTTTTATTGCTGGGACCAAAGACCTGAAAAGAACAACTTAGAAGAAAAGTTTGTTTTGGCTCATGGTTCCAGAGGTTCATTCCATGGTGAGCTGACTTCATAGGTCTGGGCCTGAGGTGAAGTGGAACATCATGGTGGAAAAGTGTGAGGTGGAGAATAGCTGCTCACTTCATGACTATCAAGAAACAGAGAAAGCTTGAGTGGAAGGAACTCAAAATATAATGCAATGGCCAAGGGCATTCTCCCCATGACCTACTTCCTCCAGGAACCACCCATTAATCCATTCCAATTATTAATCCATCAAATTAACCCATCAAATGGATTAATCCACTAATTAGGCTACAACTCTCATAATCTAATCATTTCATCTCTGAACATTCCTACATTATCTCACACTTGAGCCTTAGGGGACACCTCATAAACAAACCATAAGAGCAACTTCTATCAGATTAAGGAAATTTTCTTTAATACTTACTCTCCTACAAATTTTTAACATGAATTGTTTAATTTTGTCTAATGTGTTTCCTCATTTATGGAGATGCTCTAATGATTCTCTCCTCTACTTTGTCATTGTAATAAAATTAATTGATCTATTTTCAAATGTTAAATTTCATTCCAGGAATAAACACAGGTGATCATGATCTGTTGTCCTTTCTATATATTTCTGGATTTTTTTCATTGTTTATTTATATGCTATTGAGATTTTCCTTCATTGCTACTGTTTCAGGTTTGTAATCAGGGTTCTACTATTCTCACTTAAAGCTGAGAAACATCTGCCCTATAATCTTCTTTTCTAAACCATAGAAAATATTTATATGATTAACACTATTTATTGAACAAATGTCCTATAGTATTCTATCTGTACCTAGAATTTTCTTGAGGAAAGGTGTTTATATGTAGATTTCATATGTCATAGTTTTGATACATTTTTGCAGCATTTGTTATGTTGTGCTTTTAATGTTTTTGGTGCTAGAGATTGAACCTGGGGATCCATGTGTACTGGGCATATGCTCTACCATTGAGCTATACCCTAAATGAATTTTTTTTCTAAGAATGTACATATATGACAACATTTTCAATGTTCTTGATATAAGGTTTTTAATTTTACTTTACTATATTTCTATTACCTTTACAGTCTTTTATGCATTCCCAATATACATATTTAAACTGTGCCTCTAAACTTTACATCAAGATGAGACCTGCTATTTTCATTTTCTAATTTGTAGTGTGATTATAATTTGTGGTGTTACTTCTTTATTGAGCTAACAGATTTTGTTACATAAATATTTCCTAATTTCTGAACATATGAGATATTTTAGTTACTATTTGTTAAAATGATTTAATATATAAAGATCAAATCTATTTTGTTCAGAGAACAAACTGAACTAAGAACTGAAATATGCTTTATTGTGACATTTAGATCAATTTTTGAAAAAGTTCCACATGCCTTTAAAGCATGTATTACCTGTAGATACAGATGCCAGGATCTACAGATTTTCCATTAGGTCAGATATGCTAATTTCCTGGTTTAAACTACCTGTATTTTTATTGATATGTTCTTGCTATTAAACCAGTTACTGAGCTAATTTTATTCAAGAATCTCTCATAATTTTGGATTTGTTCATTTTTCATTGTATTCTATTAATTTTGGTTTTGGTTCATTTGATCCAGACAAAGATGCCCCAAATCCCTATCTTTTACCATGCACAATTTCAACTCAAAGTTGATCAAAGACCTAGGAATTAGGCTAGAAATTTTGCAACTGCTAGAAACATAGGTTCAATGCTCCAATATATTGGTAAATGCATGATATCCTTAACAAGACTCCTAAAACACAGTTAATAAAATCAAGAATCACTATGTGGGTAGGCTTCAAACTTAAAATCTGCACAGCAAAGGAAATATGAACACGAAGAAAGGGTCTGAAGAATGGAAGAAGACTTTTGCCAGCTGCTCCTCTGATAGCGGATTAATACCCAGAATATATAAAGAACTCAAAACCCTAAGAGCAAAATACAATAAACCAACTAATAATAGTCAAAATAATTAAGTAGATACTTATCAAAAGAAGAAATAAAAATGGATGACAAACACATGAGAAAAGGTTCACCATCTCTATCAATCAGGCAATGCAAATCACAACTACATTGAGCTTTCTTTTCACTATAGTCATAATGACAGTCATCAAGAATTAAAAAATAATAAATGCTGATGAGGACATGGAGAGAAAAGGCACACTCATGCATTGTGATGGGACTGAAGATTAGTACAACCACTTTAGAAAGCAGTATGGAGATTCCTCATAAAACTTGGAATGGGACCACCACATGACCCAGCAATCCCACTTCTTAGTATTTATCCAAAAGAGCTAAAATTAGTATATTGGAGTGATATAGTTGCATCAATGTTTATAGAAGCATAACTCAAAATAGGCAAGTTATGGAACCATCCCAGGTACCCATCAACAGATGTATATAATAAAGAAATATGGTATATACACACAATAAAAAGAATAAATTTAAGGCATTTGTGGGTAAATGAGTGGAGCTAAAGAGCACCATGCTAAGTGAAATAAGCCAGACTCAGAAAGTCAAGGATGTTTTCTCTCATATATGAAAGCTAGATCAAAATAAGGGGAAAAATGGGCGGGAGGAATTCCATGAAAATAGAAGATCTGTGGAACAGAGGAAAGAATTGAGGGGAAGTGAGGAGGGAACTGATGAAGAGAGGAAGAGTAGAATGAAATTAACTCTGGAACCATGCTGTGTACATATGTGAATTTGTACATATTCTGTGTACATATGTACAATTTCACTTTTATGTATATCCATAAAGCACAAATTTAAATTATAAATAAATAAAAGGAATACCAGTATAGTAGAGGAAGGGGTCTAGGAGGATGGAGGAAAACAGGAAAAGGGGAAGCACTGGGGACTAAAGTAGAACAAATTATATTCCATACTTGTGTGATTGAGTCAAAATGAACCTCAATATTATGTATGATTGTAATGAACAAACTATTTTTTTATTTGGTGCTATGCTACTAGATTCACACACACAACAAAACCCAGAAATATATGTCTTCCTAGTGATGAACATTTTGCCATTAATGAAAGCTCTTGCTCTCATCTATTGTTTGAAAAATATACTTTGTCTGATATGAATGTAGCTACTCATATTTTTCATTTGAATTCTGCATCACCTATCTTTTCCATATTTTTTCCAAATTTTTTTTGTTCTTTTATGTCATATTTACTTCTGTATGTAGCTCATAGATGGGTTTCATTTTGGATTCTCTATTACTCTTAACTATAATTGGAAGATTTAGATAATGTATATTTACTGTTATTACTGATATAATTGAGTTTAAATAATCATACTCAGCAATTTGTATTTTCCACCTATAGTGTTTCTCTTCTTTGTTGTCTTCTTTTGGGATAATTTTGTTGTATTATTCCACTAACCATCTACTATCCATTTGCCGAGAAATTATCTATTTTTTTATACTTTCTTAGAAATTAAAGAATGCAGGTTGTGTATTGTAGGACCTAAAATTATTTGTAATTTTCTTTTGTTCTTATATAATTCAAGGACTTCAGAACACGTTCATCCATCTCCTAACTTATATACTGTTATCATTGTACTTTATATTTTTATGTTTTAAAACTTATAAACATTATTATTATCAAACTGTATCTACCAAAGTATTTACACTTTTATTCTCTGTAAAATGTATACAATTTAAGTGTATCCTCTTTAAAATTTAAAATATATAGTGCACATACTTATATCCCTTTTAAAAGTTGTTACTTGTGATAACAGATAGAACTAGAGGATCTTATATAAATAAAATATGTCAAGCATAGAAAGATAAATACCACATATTCTCACTTATATGTGGAAGCTAAAGACTTTGACTCATAGCATGTGAGAGCAGAAAAGGGTGACCATAGCTTGGAAATGAATGGGAAAGAGAGAAATAGAGAATGGTTGGTGGGTACAGGGCTGCAGCGGGTAAGGGGAAATAAAGTCTAATGTTCTATAATCATGGTTGACAAAAGTTAATTGTATATTTCAACTATAATGATTGCATAGCTTGTAGAAAGGATATTTAATGTTCCAACACAAACAAATGATAAATGTTTTAAGGTGATAGATGCTAGGCAAGCACTCTACCATTGAGCCACATCCCCAGCCCATGTTATCTTTTTTTTCTGTTGTTATTGTTTTGGCAATAACAAGGACTTCCCCTTTTCCTGTTTTCCTCCATCCTCCTGGTCCCCTTCCTCTACTACACTGGTCTTTCTTCTATTTATTTATAATTTAGGACAACAGTGTGACGTATCACAAATTTTGAGATCTTTTGTTGCTTGCTAATTTGTGCCAGTAGAGCTTGAATATGTGGTTTGCAGTCCTTCTTTATATTTGGAAAGTTCTTATCAATTAACTCATAAAAGGTTGTTTTTGTCTCCTCTCTCCTTTTGTCTTGGTGCTTTATAAACATGTCTGATGGACATCTGTAACTTTTCTGTCTTTTACTCTGTCTTTTCCATTTTTCATCATATTGTCTTTCCTTTCTATCTCTTGGATATTTTCCTTTGACCTATCTTCCAATTTGCTAATTTTCTCTTTATTTTTGTTTAATATGCTATTAAACTGTATCAAATTTGTATTTTAGTTTTTATATTTTAGTCCCATACTTTCTATTTTTTGTTTCCAGGCTTCTGTCAATATTCTCAATGAAAAGAATTGTGATTTTAAAGTTTATGTCTGATTAGATCAATATTAGGAGACCAAATAGGGTTGTCTTACTTTTTGTTTCTGCTAGTTTTAAGTCATACCATCTTGCCCCTCTGAGTGTTTTGTTCTGTGACAAATGTTTCATTTGCAAAAATTATACAAAATTACTCTGAGGTCCAGGAGAGTTCCCCAGAGAGCATTTATGTTTGACTCAGTAAAGGACATGTGACAAATAGCTGTCTGGATCACTTAAAACCAATTTCCTGGATGGAAATAATTTGAGGCTGAACTATATTCTATTTTGGGGGGACTAGAGAGGCATCTTTAAGGATTCAACTCAATATGATGGATGTTTATCTGGGTTGTTCTTGACAGGTTCTGGAATCCATGCTTGCCTTTCAGCTGAAGCTTCAAACCAGCCCCCTCTGATTTACCAAATACCCTGTGAGTAAATGTGACTATAAATGCTACTGTCACCTCCCTCAGGCTCTGTCCTTACATTTCTTCTCATCTGCTTTTTATTTCACTATTTTAAAACTTCTCTGGTGCTTTCAATGTATTTTTAAAAAACATTTTTTTCTGGATGAATTACTTAATAACCATTGAAGGAAGAAAAATTTCTGTCCATTCTCTTCTTTAAATTGTCCTTGAAATAGATTTGCAAACTAATTTTCTACCTTAGATTGCCTTTTTGATATGGTTTGATATGCTTTTTCTTCTCTATAGAACAAATGCAAATACAAAAATATAATCAAGATCTTTTAAAAAATTAAATTCCTTGGGACCAATGTGTGAAAATTGACTTTGAAGGGAAAAGGAATGGACTGTACATGTATAATTTCTTGGATGAGTCTGTCTTCTTCTGTAATCTAACATCCAAGTGCTTGTCTTAGCTGGGGAAACCCCTTTGTGTGAGTCCTGATGAAAGGCAAGGCCCCACCTTTATCTCTTCCTCTGAGACCCAAAATGGAAGCTCCAGTCTCTCTTTAGCTACTGTGAGCTACAACAGTGACCCTGTCTCTGATAATTACTCTCTCTTTCTCAGGTCTTTGGTTTTTAGGAGAATGATAATATGATTGAGAATAACTAAGGAATTTTGAGACTGAAAATAGATTAGAGTCTGGACATAGAAGATGCTTATGGTGTTGAGTATCAATATTCCTATGAATGTCCAGAAGTAGCATGTTCAGAGTTCTAAGTGCCTGAAATATTATTTTTATTTGGTTGATTGACTTCCAAGATTCCTTTTCTCAGCATACTTGCAAAGCCTGGCTATTCAGGTTTCTATTTGATATCCTTCCAATAAATTGCTTTTCCCTTTAAATTAGCCAGCATTAATTCTGTTGCTTGAGAATTAGTTAAGTGGAGATCAATTAACAAAATTTCTACTGAAGGGTGTAAAATAACTCAGTATTTCCTATAATGAATATATTTAATTTGCTAAGATCTATGTGATCTAAATTACATGAACAAATTTCAATAATAATTCTTTGCTTCTGATTTAAAAGAAATACATGACTACTTTAGAAGCTGTTAGGCATATATTTTTTAAAAGATTCTTATTTATGGATCTTAACAAATTAAAATTGAGTTAGAAGATACATAATCAATCATTGAAATAATTTCCTCAGTGATGTGGCTTATTAACAATTGAAGGTATAGATTCAAGGGAAGCTATTAAGATACATTAAGTTCCATTTCTTTAAATTTATTGCAAAATTCAGTTTTACGTGTGTCATTGAACAAAATTCAAACTTCAGGATTTGAAGTTTAGCTGATTGTAAGGGGCTGAGGAAGCTCTAGAATGCTCCTGTAAGTCAGTTTGATAAGACAGAAAGGCACAAGGGATGAATAACCGAAATTCAGGGACTGAACACTGAAGATTTGGTAGCAAAGCTGGACATTCAAAGAAAATAGCATCATTCAGGCACAATTCACACAAACACCTGAAATGATGAAAGGTAATACAAGAAGGGGTGGGTGAGACAACGAGTCTATTGGGGACCTGAAAAGCAGCCAATATTTAGAAGTTTGGTTTTTATTTTAGCAATGTCAATCAACATAATGGGAATGGGATTCTGTTTTAGTCAGCTTTTTCACATCTGTGGCCAAGAGATCTAACATGAACAATTTTAGACGAGGAAAAATTTATTTGTTGCTCACAGTTTCCAAAGTCTCAGTTCTTAGACAACTAACTCTATTGCTCTGGGCCTGATATGAGGGAGAACATCATGGCAGAAGAATGGAGAGGAAGAAAGCTGCTTAAACAAGTCACCTGGAAGCAAATAGAGCTACGCTCATCAAGAACTAAATATGTACCCCCAAAGGCAAGTTCCAATTACCTAACTCCTTCAGCCACACCCTATCTGCCTACAGTTACTACCCAGTTAATCCATATCAGTTTAATATGGATTAATGTTTCAATCAGTTTAAGGCTTTCATAACCCAATCATTTTACCTCTGAACTTTCTTTCATTGTCTCACACATGAACTTTTGGAGAACACCTCACATCTAAACTGTAACAGATTCTATGGTAAAAAAAAAGATTTCTGGTAGGGTAGAGGTGGGGTAAGACCAGAAAGAAAAGATCATTACTATACTCTCAACCTTAGCCTTCCTCGCCATTCCCCACCCCCTGGAAGGGACTGGACTACTAGACCGATGAGGCACCTGGAGAAAGGGAAGGGAACAAAAAGCAAGGATCTTGGGTTTCAGTGAGCATTGTCAAAGTGGAACACTGTATTGTTGTGTCCTCTGGGAAAATATCATGGGGGCCTGATGGTCAGTACTGTCAGTCTCCCAGGCAGTTCTCCCAGAGCCAGTTAAATCTGTGGGAATCTCTGCCCTTGAGCCAAAGATCACAACAGAAGGCCTCTGCCCCTGATCTCTATCTTTTTATTGATGTTTCTGTGTGCAGAGAGAAAGGAGCCAACAACCTTCCAAAAACAAAACAAAACAAAAAAAGCACCCCTTTCCCTTTGTTCTTGTTCTCCAAGGGGGGGAAAAACTTATTAAGCATATAAAATTAGTGTAGCTTCATTAAGGTTAGGGGCAACTAAAATCCAAACACACTAAGTAAGGTAACAGATACGTTCTAAGCACTCAGTGATGGCAGTTGTTACTGGGTAAGTTGAGTAGGACTTTCTCCTTTTACAGCCCATTTTAAGCCATTCCAATTAGTCTGCATCTAACCCTCTTACCATCTCAGAGTGATAAGACTGACAAGCTTAGATGAGCTTTATCTACATAAATTCCTGAAACAACAGAAATTAATGCAGAACCCATTATCAGAAATCATAGGATAGCTGGTATACAAGTCTGATCATTGCAAATGAGGTTTTGAATAGAGCTGGGAGCACTTTTAGTTCTTTTGAAGTGTTTTTTAAATCGGAAAATCTTTCTCCTAAAAGCCTTTCTAAAAATTAACATCTTGACCAAGGATGATCTGTTTCTGCCCAAGAAAGTGTTGTGCTTATTTGATTTTGCAGGTAATCTGGCATATGCCATAGACCTTCAGCATGTTTCTGTATTAAAATTAAAGTAAAAAAAAAGTTTGATTTTAACCAATGTCTGATTACGAACTGAGTATAATGTGAACAAAAGAACAGATTTACTTTGAAAACAATAGCATAACTTTTTTTCATGAAGCACTCTTCTGGAAAGAAAAGTTTAGGAGTGGCTTGAATTCTGTTTTTCTAAATGATGGGTGCCTTTATAACTCACTAAGGAGTTGCATTTACATATATATATATATGCAACTCCTTAGTGAGTATATATGTAATATATATATATTACATATACATATATAATTTGATTGATAAAAGAAGTGACCCAGGGAAGTTTTATTTTTGAAGAATTAGTTTTCATTAGAAAATATCTTACTAATTTTGTTAAATAAAGATCCATGGTGGGAAAATATCAGCTGCAATTCCACTATGCCATTAAGCGATTATTAATCTGAAGGAATCTATCAATGGTTTCCAATGTATTCTATGTGTTTTAAAAACCAAGTTATATATAAAATACAGAATCTGTGTCTTTATCTTATGTGAGGCATTATTATAAGAACTTTACATGTAGTAACATATTTACATCTCATACCATAATAATATAAGCATTATTGTTATTTATGATTTATAATGACAAATTAAGGCACAACACAAAAATTGGTCAAGTAATTTCCCTAAGGTCTTTCCTAAAATTGATGGGAGGAAAACTCTAGCTGTCATTCAAACTTCTGTGCTAAAATATGACTGAATGAGAACCTATGCAAGTGTTGTATTGAATGACTACACCACCTTCCTTGTTTTTGAATATTTAGATGGCTTGCAAACTATTCCTAAAAATTTAAGAAACTTCATATGTGGAATTATGAACTGACACTAGGTTTCCAAGATAGGAATTGCTTAATTGAAAGGTTTGAACATTTCTTTTGATATTCAGAATTTTAGAGTTTTAAAGTAATTGCCTGTAATTTTTCCACTATTAATTCTATTGTCTCTATTCTTATAAAGAATATAATGTAGCATATCATAGATAGTGCAAGAATTTCCTAAGTATAAAAACAAATATTGTCCTCTGCTATATATTGATAAACCCATCATCACATGCATGATTAAATAATTAGGGATGCAACATTATCTATAGAGAAGGATTTCCAAAGAGACTTGTGATCAGTGCCTATGTATAAATTACATAGACAATGAATAGAAGTGATCTTGAAACTTCTTGACTCCTGAGATAACTACAAAGTCTCCCTTGTCAATATATGTATTGACCTGTTCTGAATGTGACACTAGTCTGAATGCTCATTGGCATTTAGAGATTAAGCATAGCTCTGACACTGGAAGGAGATCTGTCAATCGTAAAAATTAATGAAAACTCTTTTGTTAGGTAAAATTCTTGGGTTGCATGCAACAGAAAGAATAAGGACATCATTGAAAAGATACTGGGTAGTTTGTAGACTCAGAAGAAAAGCTGAACATATAAAACTGAGTTCTGAAAGAAACTTGAAAAGCAGCTTAAGGAATTCCCGGCAGGAACTCAAGGATAGTGTCTTTTACAAACTGATAATGGAACAAATTTCATCATTTGTAACTTCATTAGAGATTCAGATTCCTGGGGAAAAGAATTTGATTGACTTATCTCTTACCTGAGACTGGGAGAAGACAAGACTAAATTGAACAGTTCCACAGCTACCACAAGTTTTGAAGAAAGCTGAGCAAGCAAGAGCAACAGATGCCAAGGTCTATTTCCATCTTAATGTGGTAACAGAAGCTCAAAAGTCAATAACTTCTTAAATATCCAGAAAGCAATCTTCATGTTGGCAAGTCCATGCCTTGAGACATCTTAATCAGTATGCAGCTGTAATATATTACCTTTACAAAGTCATTTCTTTGATTTGTTATAGATTTTCAAATTTAGTCAAACACAGGATATTTTGGCTGTAAGTTCTTAGTTCTATAATGGGAATAGAAAACACAAAATCAAGTTAATGTGTGAGACAACACCTAGTGCTTGGAAATCCAAGACATGACCAGGGTCACAAAATACTAGAAAGCAGAATAAGAAACAGCTACATGTTGAGAAACAGAAGAGTCCGACTACAACTGTAGTAAAACCCAGAACAAGCTGGAGAGGGATGAGGGAACAGAGCACAGGGGTGAGTGCTTGTGTGAACAAATTATTTTGGAAAGTGGCCCTTAAAAGAAGGGCCTCTTGGGGGCTGGGGGTGTAGCTCAGTTGGTAGTGTGCTTGCCTTGCATGCCACAAGGCCCTGGGTTCTATCCTCAGTACCACCATTTTAAAAAAAGAAAAAAAAAAAAGGGGGGCCTCTTCTAGGAACCCCAGACCTAGTGCCTAAATTAAACATATGCCTTATCCAAGGTGGAAAATTTAAGAACATATCATTATAAAAGAGTGTAACATATATTTTGTCATTTTCTTTAAATGCATTGGGATAGTCCTGAGCTTTATTTTGATGGTTTACAATTGTTTTTATTTGTAATCCCACTAGAAGAAGGCACCTATGTTTTTCAGTGTCTAGGTATCTGAATGCCTTAATCTTATCCTGTTTGGTGACTTCTTTAAGAGTGTGCTTCTGGAGGTATGGCCCTTCTGAGAAAACCCCATAATTTAACTTCCACCGAGTACATGTATTTTAGTCAACAAATATTTATTAAATGTTTACAATGGCTTAAGACTTGTGGAATTTAAAATGAAAAATTCCAAATAGAATCTGAAACCTGGAATATGTTTGATTTTTGTCCATAGTTCTTGATAAGACTAGTGTGTTCTATAGATCGCTAATTTAGTATTCTCCTTTTGGTTGATACCAACCCTCCTTTCTGGGGCAAAATGAAAAGAAAAGAAAATACTTGGATAGCATATATTTTAAAAAATACTTTTAATCACTGAAGAGATGACAGAACTACAAGGCATTATCAAATCAAGAAACTGTCAGGGCAGGAACCTAGATTGGTTGAGCCTCTCCTTGCTTGTCCATCACTCACCACCGCCACCACCTCCACCTCCATCACCATCATCATCATCATAATTCACTTCCCATTTCCCTGGGGCATCTGTCTCATCAGAACCATGCACTGTGTGTTTCACAGTCTCTTAAATGTGGCTTAAAAATCAAACCCAAAGCCTTCCCAAGGTGGTACTCCGATACCTGACTTGACCTTATCATTAGGGGTAAATTAAATGAAAAGTAACACCCCCTTCTCCCAAAATACATCCAGGAGAACGTTACTGTGCAGTTGAACAGAGAAGGGCTGGTGGGGAGGGTGAGAGCTGGTTTGTATCAAGGCCTAAAGCTATCACCCCCGAAGTATGGATTTTACTTAAATGAATCTGATTGGCAATGCCTGAAAGGGCCTCAAGTAAGACAAACAAAACACTCATCATCTGTAGAGGAATAAATCTTAATCCAAGATTTCAAAGAATCTTTACTCTGGTTTTCCAAGTCAGGAAGCATGGTACTGAAATTAAGAGCCAGCAGGGAGAAAAGAAGATTTTATATATTATAATACTTATGCTTATGGTCCTTGAAAAATAAAATATTCAGATATCTACAGGGAATAGTAAATGACAAAAAAGCCCAAATTAGCAGATTTTCAAAAGAATTAAACAGAACTCAAATTAAAAATACGATAATTGAAAAAACTCAGTGGTTAATTTTAATAGTTATTAAACACAGAAAACAAAATTTGGTGGAATGAAAAACAAGTCAAAAGAAATTATTCAGAATGTAGTACAGAGAAAAGAAAGGGGGCGGAAAGTATGGAAGATAGGTTAAAAGGCATGAATGATCAAATGGAAGAATTTACCATATGTTGAATCAGATTTCCAGCAGGATGAGAGAGAGAGAGAGAGAACAGAAAAGTGGCAATGAGGAGACAAGGAGTGAGACCATAACACACAAAGATTCAAGAAATCCAACAAATCCTAGTGGGTAGAAAGAAATATGCACCCAAATGTAACACAATGATACTGCCTAACACCAAAAGCAGACACCTTAAAAGGAAATAATAATAATAAATATGGATTTTCGCAGCAGGAAATTTTCGATAGTATTATTAGAAAACTGAAATAATTGTTTCAATATGATAAAAGAAAATAAATGCCAAAATGAAAATCTATTCCAAACGAAAATATCTTTGAAACATAAAGACAAAAATAAAGATGCTTTCATGCAAGCAATAAAAAAAGAGAATGAATGTATCAGTTGAGTTTGTGCTAAACAAAATTCTAAAAAATCTTATTTAGGACAAAAGATCACAGATAGAAGTTCTAGGATGTAAGAAGCAACCAAGTCCAATAAGTTGTTTTTCTCTTTAAAAAAAAAGTAAATACAAATACAATGGCTTTATGATTTGTATTTTTTGAATATGCAATAATATTCAAATATTCAAAATGTAAGGTTGGGGATGTTGCTCAGTACTGAGTGCTTGTCTGGTGTGCTCAAGACCCTGGGTTCAACCCTCAGTATCATGCAGAAAAAAATTTTAAAAAGTTTTCTTAGGTGATGTTTTAGATCATTTTCCTCTGCCATTCTCACAATCCTGAGCTAGGTCATCCCTGTTAAATGCAAATGGAGCAGCTGAGATTAGGTAATTTTGTCCAAAGCTACAAAATTGATTATCAGTGAAACCTAAATTTGAACCCTGGCTTTGAATCCCTGAGTACGAACACGGTGTTCTTAATTTCTCTGTAATAGTGATTCTCTTTAAATGAGGGATTAATAACATATTCCAACCTTAGACATGAAATTGTATTCAGTGTATCTGAAGGTATTCCTTTACCCTCAAGTTTGAATATACAAAAATAAATATAATCAATTTAGTGAACCCTGTCTGAGATTATGCGAGAGAGGTAAGGGATTACACAAAAGAATGCATAGTGGGAACACTTAGCTCGCATGACAATGCAGGATGGCATAGGATTGGACCTTGAACCAGGGCACTACTGGGGCAGAGAGTGGTCTAGTGCTGGGCAAAACACATACGTAAATAAAACTGAAAGATTGTGTTAGAGAAAAGAAATAAATTTGTGCTCAGGAATAAAAGGCAGAGTTAGAGGTCAAAATGTGTTTAGACATAGAGCTATACAAATGGAGAAGAGAAAGGAAATTAGTTGAAAGAGGAGTCTGGGATGTAATATGATATCATATCTGTGCTGCTCACAGCTCTCCCTGTTGGATGCTTAAGTCATGGCACCAGCACAGGCTAGAAAAGGTAGGAAATCCAGGGGTGGAGCGAGCTCACTCAGGTTCTTGAATTTGAGAGCTCATATTTTAGACTAAGTATATTGGACTAACTTTTTTTTTTAAAGTTGCCTTTGACTGCAGCATACACGTGACTGCAGAACGACTTCATGGAAATGATCCAGCTGCTGTTCTTGGGCTGTTTGTGGAGATAGCATTATCAGTGTGATTTTTGTTGTTTTGTTGTTGTTTAATGAAGTTCCAAGATTGCAAAGTGAAGGCTATTTTATATTCCTATTTTGAAATAGGTGCACTTACTGTGTCAGGTTTCACACAGTAAAGAAGGATTCAGAATTCCTCTTGGGGTAGGAAGAGAAAAATCATTTTGATGTCAATCAAAGGAATCTTTCTGCTACTGACCTCTGGAAGATTCAGGCACTACAAATCAGGATTTGGAAGGGAATAGAAAGATCCAAAAGTGTCTTCCTAGAGTTTGAATTTTTGTCTTAAATAGGAAAAAAAGCAAATCAGAAAGCAAAAAGGTCACAATTTTTCTGAGCGGCTGATTCTAGCCAGATGAAAGACAAGGTTTCATTTCTCAAGAGGAGACAAGCTGCTGCTGGGAAGAGAGAGCAAGCTATACCGGTATTTTGGGTCCTAAATTTAATAATTGTGGGATCAAAACCCTATAATTTGGAAAAGTAATTGTGATAATGGTGTTTGCATTTCCTCTAATCATTTTCCTCTTGTTCCTATTTATCATATAGTAAATTCCTAATGAAATGACAGAGCATCTGAGCAGTGCAAAAGGGAACCCAGGGAGGTTTCTTTTCTTCTCTTACCACACTTGGTCCAACATGAAAGGCAGGCAGTATAATTGTAGGGATGAGGTGTTATGATGTTTATGATACTAAAATGAAAATTATAAAAGAAAATGAAACTCAGAGACCCAAAGTCAGGACTTTATTTTTAAAATAGCCTATTGCTTATCAACACCCCCACCTCCCTCACTCACGGGCAAGGCTGATGTTCAGTTACCCAGTGGCTACTTGTGGCATTGTTGCTGCCACCAATGTTTGCCTCTCAGAAACATTTACTACCCTTTGTGTCTTTAGGACAGAACCGATGAAGCTATAGCTAGGAATGTAAAAATTCAACAAAATATTGGTAAGATGTGTGGGATGGCACAGAGGAAAGAATTCAGCACAATTCCCAGGTTCCTGGTGAGAAAAACTGGGTCAACAGCAGTGAGTTGCCTGAGACAGGTTAGAGGGAAGAATAATTTGGTAGTGATGGGGTAATGAGTTTATTTATTGAAACAGTAACATAAGTATTCTCTTTTGCTTTACCCATTTTATTCTAGGCAATGATTTCAATGCTTTTGATGATTTTTTTTTTTTTTTTTTTTTTTGATAAGCTCATGTTCCTCATGAGCACGGAGACATTGTTCACATATACCAAATATGTTGGGGGAGGGTATTTTAAGGGGAAGCAGCCTTCATTTTTCAGACAGTAATTAGGAGCAAGGGTGTATGAATCCTTTCTCTTCCAAATCTTTTTTTTTTTTTTTTTTTTTTTCTTTTTTTTTTTTTTTTCTTGCAGTGCTGGGGATTGAACCCAGGGCCTTGTGCTTGCAGAGCAAGCACTCTACTAACTGAGCCATATCCCCAGCCCCCAAATCTTAATATTCCAAACTTTCCTTGGCAAGTCTTTGTATTCATTTTTGGAAGTGTACCCCAAATACCACTGCCCTGTGCATTAAAACTTTCTCATTCCATTAGTTGGTTAAATATGAAATATTATTTGTCATAGTCTCAAGTAGTCAATCAACTTTTTAAGTCCATCTGTTTTCCTTCAATTATCAGCAATGTATTTTGAGTTTCTCACGATAAGCATCTCTTTACAATGACTGAGTGATAACTGATGCTTCTTATTTTTCAAAAACTTGAATATTTTTTATATACAAAATTGTATTTTATTTTTTAGTCCTACTATAGTTTTGGTTCCAGAAAACTTGTTTTTTTGCAAAGGAAAGGAAATAATCCTATGATTTTTGTACATAAATGTTTTAATTTATAGAATTTATAAAGCACCTTGACCCAGGTAGCAAAAGTTCATTGCATATTATAGGCTGCATTTTTAAATGCCTACTCCTGCAGTTTTCTGTCTTTTCTTCTGTATAATAATAAGTGATAAGTGATATAGCTCTTGTTAGGAATGCTTGGAAGGCTTCAACATAAACTCTACGTGGACGGCAATCTTAAAATGTGTCATCTAAGGAATCTTCAAAATTGGAATATTAAGACAGATATTATATAGCTCTTTGGGGTGAGTGCTAATGCCATCACAGGTTTTGTTATTCCATTTGTGAGATTGGACAATGACTGATGGAAGTAGTGAGAAAAGAGCTTTTAATAACCCTTGAAGTTCAGCTCCTTTCTTAATTTTAACTGATGTGTATCGAGTGAAATACCTTATTATAGCATTTAGCACTTAGTGTGTATGTGTGCCAGAGCAAGAATGGGCTGCAAAGAGTAAGGAAATCTGCACCCATATGCCTTTGTTATTTTGGTCTGCTCATGAGATTGCTGTTTCAAACCAAGCCAGCATCTACTTAATATATGAATAGTGAAGACAGATTGACTCAACTAATATTGCTAATTCCTGCAAAGTGGCATTTGAAATAAAAGATCTGTTTGGTTCCAGAACAGACTCTATCATCAGCTATTTACCTTTGTGCACATGACTAAATTGGCACTGCTTTCTGTTTTGAGTTTTCATTTAATCAAATTACTAGTTGGTTACCCAGAAGATGAAATTCTGGAATTTGAAATATTCATATCTGCTTGGCAAAATCTTAAAATTATTAACTAAAAGATCTACGTGCAAAAGATTAGAGTCAGACCAGGTTATATAACCTACAGAATGTGCAAAAGGTGACTTGCTTTCAGGTATCCAAGGTTATCTCCTTTGCCTAAGATAATATTACCTGTATTTTCTACTGTCATCTGAAATTATTTTTTAGCTTAAGGGGAAATCCCTTCTAAGAGGTATATTTTCTTCTATGCACTTTAGCTCAGGTAAGCCTGAGGTGCTATCTTAACTCCAGGTTCTAAAGGCATTAATCTGCTGTCTGAGGAATCCTCAGGCGCGGAGAGTACACAACCAGCATGGAGGTGGAGGTGAGTTCCCACCAAGGAAACATGAGGTGAAGACTTTGCCTACTTCCCTTAATTCACTGTCTCTGCAAATATTTATTGAAAGCCTATTATATGACAGGCATCACGCTAAGCTTTGGGGGTATGAAAATGTCTTTACAAAGGAAAGCATGTTGTCAAGATGTGTTGGTATTTTTTGGTTTTTTTTTTTTTTTGGTACCAGGGATTGAACTGAGGGGCATGTAACCACTGAGCAACACCACCAACCCTCTTTTATATTTATATTTTATTTAGGATTACAGGTGTGCGCCACCATGCCTGGCAATGTGTTGGATGTGTTGGTTTTCTGAGGCAGCCATAATACATTACCCCAACCTTGGTGGCTTAAAACAACTGAAACTTGTTAATTTATTTTATGTTCTGGAGACCAGAAAACTGAAATCAATGAGTCAGCAGGGCATTTTCCTCTGAAGCTTCTAGGGGAGGATTCTTCCTCTTTTCCACTCTCCGGTAGCTCCAGATGTTCTTGGTTTGTTGCAGCAAAAATCTAACCTCTGCCTGTCTTCACAGGTCCTTTTTCCCTTTGCCTCTGTGTTCTTACTTCTTTTATAACAATACTAGTCATACTGTGGGGACCACTCTAAATCGAGGATGAGTTAACCTCTAAATTCTTAACTAAGTATATCTGCAAGGACCTTATTTTCAAATAAGGTAAACTTCTGAATTTCTGAGTGGAGATCAATGTGGGGGTGCATTATTCAATCCATTGCATCAAGGTGGAAATTTGAAGAGCACACCAGCAGTCTTACAGGGGACTGAACCCAGAAGCTCAATATCCCCAGACCTTTTTATTTATTTTTTAAATTTTGAGACAGGGTCTTGCTAAGTTGTACGGCCTTGCTAAGTTGCTGAGGCTGGCTTTGAACTCGTGACCCTCTTGCCTCAGCTTTTCTGAGCTGCTGGGATTACAGATGTGCACCACCATGCTGACCACCCAGCAGTCTTGATAAAGGGTCATGTTAAGGAAGGTGATATGAGACACACAAAAAAGACAGGAAGAGTATTTCAGGCAGAGAGTATTTGGAAAGACCAAAAACAAAGAATGTGGATTGTCTCCCGAGAACTTCAGTGTGGTGGGCACCCAGGAGATCATAAGGGAGGGAAAAACTAGAATGGCAAAAAGTGAAGCTGGGCGGGGGGGTTAGGAGGGGCAAGGAGGGACCAGTTCATGAAGCCATGAAGACATTTCCTCTTTGATAAATAGGCAGCAACTGCAGGGTTTTAAGTAGATGTCATAGTTCTGTTCACACTGTGCTTCAAGAAGGTCACTCTGGCTATGCACGAAGTGGGAGGCAGGTGACCTAAGATTGGAAGTCTTGAGAATTTGAGAATTTAAAAGTATCATGCCGTAGGGTGGTTCCCTGGGCAGCAGATAATCACACCTCAAAGTCCTGCACCCAAACTTGGGCACATGACTCAAGAGAGGCAAATTACATCCTCTCATAGAATTTTACCCTGAGAGAAATGACAAGAAACTGCAAAATTTTATGATTCGCTCAAGTCAATGAAGGCACCATTCATTCCTGCAGCCTCAGATCCTGTTCCTGTTTGAAGCCAAATTGTGGAATCTTCCCTCTATTCGGAGAGCTATTTTAGATCTTTGACTTTGTAGTCCTTGCTTAAGAAAACTAAAGCTACTTCTCTTGACATCAAGTGACACATCCTCATTAACCCAAAGGATGACAATGACATAAAATAGACGAGGGGACTGAAGCCATGTAGATGGCTCTCAGTACTTAGGAAGTAATGCTGATGTGACTTGGTGATGCATTAGATGTGGCTAGTGAGGGAGCTAGTTGGGGTGAAGATCAAGTTTCTAACACACTAGGTGAAAGCAGAACATTAACTGAGGTCAGAGCAGGAGAAAGGGAATTTCATGCATTCTGTTTCAGACAAATGAATTTGAGCTGCAGGCAGGACATCTAAAGGAAGGTGACCAAGAAGCATTTGAATATAGGTCTGAAGTTCAGGTGTGGACAAAAGAATATACATGTGAGGGTTATTCACTTATAAAAGCTGATGTCTGAAGACCAGGCTCTACCCTCACAATCACAGCAGAGAAAACGTACAGCAGAACCTGTTACTTTCAGGGGTCCGTAGTTCTCCGGTATCTATTGGGCTTCCAATCCCTTATTGTCTTCACTCTTTCTGCTTCATGAATGCTTTTAAAAAAAAATCTCTTCTCACTTCAAATAAAAGCATATCATAGGTCTGGTATTGTGAAACCCCCTGCTTCGCTCTTCTTGCTAAGGATTGCTTTAGCAATTCTGGGTCTCTTATTCCTCCATATGAATTTCATGATTGCTTGCTCTATTTCTATAAGGTCCATCATTGGGATTTTAATTGGAATTGCATTGAATTTGTATAGCATTTTTGGAGGTATGGCCATTTTGACAATATTAATTCTGCCTATCCAAGAACATGGGAGATCTTTCCATCTTCTCAGATGCTCTTTAACTTCTTTCTTTAGCGTTCTGTAGTTCTCAGTGTAGAGGTCTTTCACAATACCAGACCTCCAACTATACTACAGAGCAATAGTGACAAAAACAGCATGGTATTGGTACCAAAATAGGCAGGTAGATCAATGGTACAGAATAGAGGACACAGAGACAAACCCAAATAAGTACAGGTATCTCATACTTGACAAAGGAGGCAAAAACATGCAATGGAGAAAAGACAGCCTCTTCAACAAATGGTGCTGGGAAAACTGGAAATCCATATGCAGCAAAATGAAACTAAACCCATATCTCTCACCCTGTACAAAACTCAACTCAAAGTGGATCAAGGACCTAGAAATCAGACCAGAGACTCTGCACCTAATAGAAGAGAAAATAGGTCCAAATCTTCATCATGTTGGCCTAGGACCAGATTTCCTTAACATGACTCCCAAAGCGCAAGAAATAAAAGCACGAATCAATGATTGGGATAGAGTGAAACTAAAAAGCTTCTTCTCAGCAAAGGAAACAATCAGCAATGTGAAGAGAGAGCCTTCAGAGTGGGAGAAAATCTTTGCCACACACACTTCGGACAGAGCACTAATCTCCAGAATCTACCAAGTACTCAAAAATCTTTGCACCACGAACACCAATAACCCAATCAATAAATGGGCCAAGGAAATGAACAGACACTTTACAGAGGAAGATCTACAAGCAATCAACAGATTTATGAAAAAATGTTCAACATCACTCGTTATAAGAGAAATGCAAATCAAAACCACCTTAAGATTTCATCTTACCCCAATTAGA
>JAJEJO010001386.1:259566-283433 GCA_020662805.1 Glaucomys volans | reverse complement strand
AAGGGGGGTAAAATTAATAACAGAATGTGTGACAGATACCATTGCCCTGTGTACATGCATGAATGCACAGATGGTGTGACTCTACCTTGTGTACAAACAGTGAAACAATAGCTGTACTCCATTTGTGTTCAATGAATCAATAAGTAAATAAAAGAATAAATTAAAAAAAAAAGCATATCATAGGATAAGTAATACAAACACCAATTGTAATAATTTCTCTTTTCTCCCTCTTCTTTTTATATGTGTATTATTTTCATCATAGCAAGTTCAGACATCTTTTCTTGCATTTACATATTTTGTCTCCTAATTAAATTTGAAGTTCATGGAAGTTGGGGTACTGCTTTTCATATTTAGCTCCAAATGAGATCCATTAAAGTGCAAAGCATTCGGTGGACATCCACATGTTTATTGATGACAATTTTAATGTCACAGCATTTCCACATTCAAACAGACACCAGAGAGAAACAATATGACTCAAATTTTCTAAGATTGTAATTATAATTATATACCATAAAAAGAAAGTGAAAAGAGATACCAAATACAAATGTGATTAGTGGATCATTTTTCTTTCTTTTGTAAATAATTTTTCATGCACAATTACACTCACACCTGCATGTACCAAATTCATTTTTCCATGTTGATGAATAAGGAATAGTGAATGCCAACTGAGAAATACTTTTTCATTTCAGATCAGATAGGTACTTGTTATCTGATCAGAAGAGAAGTGATGGAGGAGCATGAGAAGTTTTCGTGTTGCTTTAAATCTCAGTTTTGTGGAATTTGCATTAGTGTCAGAAATATAAAACTACATGAATCAAGAATAAATGTTCTCTTCACTTAAGCCAACTTTAATTTTTCTGATATTTCTGTCTGGGCTTAAGTTGATGATTATAACACTTAGCACATGAATCATTTTCTCCAACTTCAAAGGGCATAATGAACATTAAATAATTATTCCCTGCAATGCTTCTGCAAGGTAGGTATTTTTGTTTCCATCCCATTTGACAGACCTGAAAACTGAGGGATGTTAGCCAAGCAGATATTCTAGGATCCCAAATGATTAAAAAAATAATAACAACCTTTTGAATCTCAACTATCTTTTATTTTTATAACTTGGCTCTTCCTATGGACTTTAAGATATAAGAAAGAGATTAGGAAAAAAATTTAACTCTGTGATGTTTTCAAAGGAAAGGAAAAATTTCACACCTTTTTAACTGCCGTTCAGCTGCAGATAAAGAATTTAACAGCTTGCAGAGTGCTAATTAGAGCCCATTATAACTTGATTGACCTGCATTGGCAGCAGAACTGCCTGTGTCCTTGCAAGATGAAGATTTTCCTTCTTTGCACAGTTCTGATTCAGGTAACTTGCTTTTCTGACTATGGAAGCAGTGATAATTCAGAGGCAGCAATCAGAACCAGGCTGCAAAAATCAATATTTAAAATGGAATTTTACCTTTGCATGCTTTGGGAATAATAAGCACCAAATTCTGTTCAATACTTCCAGTGGCCCAAATGTTATCACATTCACAAGAGGAGACAGAAAATTGAGGTTCATTATCTGTCTTAACTTCTTTATTAGCCAAGTCAAGGAATATCCAAGAAACAAAATATCTGCACTTGGCCTTTGTGGCATTTGATATTTACTATTTGCAAAAGAAATCAAGTAGGTATATTTACAAGGCTGTACTCAATGGCAAAATGAGCTTTTCTGGATAAGTACATATTTGGGTGAAAAGTATTTTCTTTTGCTCCGTTTGATTATTTTCTTGATGATCTAAGGGGATTTTGTTCTGTCTCTGATAATTAAGTTTAATGATGTTCTGTATACCTAGTCCCTCATTTTTCCTTTGGTTTTCTATTTTCTTATTGCACAGAAATCTACCGTGTGGAAAGACATTAATTCATCCCCTCTCCTTCCCACACAAAATTCTCTCATTTCCTCTATTTCTAACATTCTGCTTCTGGGTTTTCATACTAAATATTTGAACAAATATTAGAAACTAACACCAGAAGATTTTAAAATAAATTCCCCATGTATTATTATGGAAAAAATACATCTGCCATCAAATTTACTATCTTAACCATTTTTAAGTGGACAGTTCAGTGGCCTTAAGTATATCCCTTTGCTGTGCAAAGGGAACCATCTACCTCCAGAATTCTCTTTATCTTGCGACAGTGAAACTCTGTACCTACCCATTAAATGACAACTCCCTGGCTCCCCTCCCTCCCGACCCTGGCAACTGTCATTCTATTCTCTATGGGCTATTGATTACTCTAGGAAGTCAAGTGAAATCATATGGAATTAGTCTTTTTGTGTAGGCCTTATTTCACTTTAGTGTAATCCTCCAGGTTCATCCATGTAAGATATGTCAAAATTTTCTTTCTTTTAAAAACTAAGCAATATATCATTGTGGGTATATACTCCATCTTACTTATCCATTCTATTGATGAACACTTGGGTTGCTTCTACATTTTCATTGTTGTGAATGATGCTTCTTTGAACACGGAGAAACAAGCATTTCTTGAAGACCTTGTTTTCAGTTCTTTGTATATACAACGATGGGATTCAAGACATGTTATCCCGAGATATGGCCCCTCAGCATTTGAGAAAACAAAAGCAGAATGGTCTCACTGACTTCTCCTACAGTTATCACTTGAAGCAGAATATTAAAGAATTCTCTGTTCTTCCTCTAAAACAGATACCAAGACTCATTTCAAAGGGCTCCTAGTGTCCCTGGAGGAAGGGAATAAAGACTCAGAAAAAGAACCTTAAAACACAGGCCTTGCAAAGACCCCCTACATCATTACCATTAGATCATACTCCTTTTGTCAAAATGAACCTCTACACAACTAAACCAAAGCATAAAATATAGGTTTTTGTTTGCTTGTTTGTTCTTTGAGTCTTTATTTTTGAAAGTTCCTATGTCATGTAAAACTTACAGTAAATATATTTGTATGCTTTTCTTTTGTTAATCTGACATGTCATAGGCATCTCAGCCATGAATATTATAAAGGGCAAGGAAAACATATTACTTTTATTCCCCTAAAATTTCCAAAGTAGAATGACTAGATCCTACAATAATTCTAATTTTAATTTTTTGAGGATCCACCATATGGTTTTCCACAGAATGTGTTGCTCCATTTTATATTCCACCAACAGCACGCAAGCATTCTAAGTTCTCTACATCCTCACCAGTGCTTGTTAGTTTCTGTATTTTGGTGGTGGACATCCTAATGGAAGTGAGATGTAGTTTTGATTTGCAATCTAATAATAATTAGTAATACTGAGCCTCTTTTCATGTGTTTATTGATTGATTATTCATATACTTTCTTTGGAAAAATGTTCATTCAATTTCTTTTTTGGCCCCACCCCCTTGTTTGTGGTACTGACATTCTACCATTGTGGTAGAGACATTCTACCATTGAGTTACATCTCCAACCTTTTAAATTTTCTTTTTAATTTTCAGACAAGTTCTTACCATGTTGCCCAGGTTGGTCTCAAACTTGCAATCCTCCTGTCTCAATGTTCCCAATGTTCTAGTAGCTGGGATTACGAGAGTATACCACAACACCCAGCCCTTTGCCCAGTTTTGAAATTTTTTGGTTATTGAGTTTTGGCAGCTCTGTATATTTGTTAATATTTTCTCCCATTCTATGCATTGCCCCTTCACTTTGTTGATGGTATAGCATCTTTTTTCTTTTCCTTTTTTTTTTTTTTGTGGTGCTGGGGATTGAACCCAGGGCCTTGCGCTTGCAAGGCAAGCACTCTACCAACTGAGCTATGTCCCCAGCCCAATATTATAGCATCATTTTATGCTCATTCTTAAAATTTTCATGAAGTCTGACTTGTCTGTTTGTTGTTATTCATGCCTTTGGTGTCATGTCCAAGATATCAATGACAAATCCATTGTTGTGAATGCCAAGTACTAAGTTTTCTTCTGAGACATTTTTAGTTCTACATATTATGTTTAAGTCATGAATCCATTTTTAGTCAATTTTTGTATATGGTGTTAGATAAGGATAGAACATCTTTCTTTTGCATGTGGGTATCTAATTTTTCCAGAACTGTTTGTTAAAAGGACTGCTTTCATTGGATGATATTGGCACTCCTGTTGAAAATCATTTGCTTATATATGGAATCGTTTATTCCTGTACTCTGTATTTTATTTCTTTGATCTATATATCTGTCTTTATGCTGGTATCATACTGTCTTATTACTGTCACTTTGTCTGATGTTTGCTTGGGTTTTTGAGGTCCCTTAAGATTCTGTATGAATTTTATGATTTTTTTTTCTATTTTTCCAAAAAATGTCATTGAGATTTTGATATGAATTGCACTGTCTCCCAATCAATTTGGGTTGCATTAACATTTTAATACTACTCTTCCAATCCATGAACATGGAATTTCTTTTCATTTATTGGTGGTCTTGTTTGATTTCTTTCGGAAATGTTTTGAACATTTTATTATAAAATTCTTTTGTTTCCCTGATTAAGTTTGTTCCTAAGCATTTTATTCTTTTTTGATAGTATTACAAATTGAATTATTTATTTAATTTCCTTCCCAAATTATTCATTGTTAGCTTATAAACAATACAGATTTTTGTGTGCTAATTTTGAATCATTATTTTGCTTATTAGTTCCAACACCTTTTTGTCTCGTGTGTGGATCTTTAGAGTTTTCTGCATTTATCATACTGTCATCTGTGAAAGGAGATACTTTTACTTCTCTCTTTCACATTTGGATGATTTTTTTTTGGAACCAGGGATTGAACTCACTGAGCCACATCCCCAGCCCTATTTTGTATTTCATTTAGAGACAGGCTCTTGCTGAGTTGCTTAGGGCCTCACTAAGTTTCTGAGGCTGGCTTTGAACTCGGGATCCTCCTGACTCAGCCTCCCAAGTTGCTTGGATTACAGGCATGCTCCACCACGCCCAATCCCATTGGGATGATTTTTATTTCTTATTCTTATCTAGTTGCTCTACCTAGGACTTCCAGTAATATGTTGACTCGAAGTAGTAATAGTGGACATATTGCCTTGTTCCTAACGTAAAAGGAAGTGCTTTCAGTCTTCCAGCCTTTAAGTATGATGTTCACTATAGACTTTTTATTACATTGTGATAGTTTCCTTCTACTCTTAATTTGCTGACAATTTTTTTGTGATGAAAATCTATTTTTGGAAAATGCTTTTTCTGCACCATTTGTGATGATTATATCATTTTCCTCTGTTCCCTCGGTTAACAGAATATACTGCAGTGGTCATTTTTTAATTTTTACAGACTTCATTTTGATTCATAGTACACAAATGGGGTACAACTTTTCATTTCTATGGTTGTGCATGATGTAGATTCATACCATTCAAGTAATCATACATGTATATACAGCAATGATGTCTGTCTCATTCCATTTTTCATATCCCCACCCTCTCCCCTCTCATTTCCCTCTATATAATAGAAAGTTCCTCCATTCTTATCTAACCCCTCACCCTGCTGGTTTTTAAGCCATCCTTTCCTTCCAGGACCAGTCATCACATACTATATCATCCTTTCATTTGAGTGCCAAATTCAGTTTCCAGTATTTTGTTGAGGATTTTTGTCTCAATGTATGTAAAGAATATTTACTTATAGCTTTCCTATCTTTGTTTTGTTGGGTATCTGAGTAATAGTCACCAGAACACCTTGTACTGCTAACAGTCTTGTTTTGTTTTTCTTTTTTTAGCACTTGAATATATCAGCCCACTGATTCCTCCAAAGTTTCTGTTGACAAGTCTTTTTGACCTCTTGTTGTGGATCCATTTTATGTGATAAATTGCTTCTTTCAGTATTCTCTTTTTGACTTTGGATTTTGGCAAAAGATTGACTATAATGGGTCCTGATGTGAGTGTCTTTGAGATTATCCTTTTGAATTTTGTGGAACTTTTGGGGTGTTTATATTCAGATCTGGGAAATTTTTAGCCACATTAAAAAATATATATTCTTTCTTTCCCTTTCTTTCTCTCTTCTATTCTGGGAAATCACAATATGTATATGTTGGTCTGCTGGATGGTGTCCCATAGGTTCCTTAAGCTCCATTTGCTTTTTATATCTTTTTTCTTTCTTTTCTTCAGACTGAATAATTTCCATTGTCCTGTATTCAGACTTGCAGATTCTTTCCTCTCATCCAGAAATGCCTGAATCCCTGTAATGAAATTTTCATTTTAGTTACATTACTTTTTACTCCAGAACTTATTTATTTATTCCACTCATTGATATTTTCATTTGTTTGTAGATAATTTTCTCTTTATCATCCTTTAGATCTGTAAACATCTTTCGAAATGTGTTTTTTTTGTTTTTGTTTTTTTAAATTTTGCCTAGTAGATCCACTACCAAGTCTTTTCCAGAGGTAGTTTCCATTGGCTCAACTCTTCACCTTGAATGGGCCATCTTTTCCTGGTTTTTATATGCCATGTGATTATTTCATACAAATTACACTAATATAATACTTTGTGACTCTGGAAATCTGATTCTCTTGCTTACTTAGAGTCTGTTGCTTTCAAAAACAATATTGCTTTGGCTGCCTTTGGGTTGAGGATCAACCTGATCCTGTTGCTTCACCATCTTTCCAGGAATCCTCTCCCAAAAGTTATTTTAACTACTTTCTTCCTTTTTCATGACCTTATCACTGTACCTACATTTGGCTTTTGTAAACATCCTTAAAGGTAATTCTAACATTTATTGAGCACTGCATTAGTTAGTTTTTTTTTTTTTTACTATAACAAACACCTGAGATAATCAACTTATTAAGATGAAAGGTTTATTTGGGTTCATAGCTTTGAAAGTTTCAGTACAGGACTGGTTGTCCCTATTGGTTATGAACTGAGGTAGCATATCATTTTGGGAACACATGGAAGAACAAACCCATTCACCTATTTACCTCCTAGCCCAGAACTGAAAAGAAGAGAAAAAGGAAGAGACTGGGGTCACACTATCTGCTCCAAGGGTACACCTCCATGGCTTGAAGACCTCCAACTGGACCTTACCTCTTAAAGATTCCATTGTCTCCCAATAGTGCCATGCTGGGGATCACATCTTCACATAGACCTTTGGGAAACCTCCAGATCCAAACTACAGCAATCTCTCTCCTTATACCAACTTCACCAGATGCTGGTTCAGGAGAACAGTACCTCTGACTTTCTCATTTACCTATGTCTCTACACTATTTGGGAAAGTGCCTCGCACATGCTGAGGATCCATTGATATTTGCTGAATGGTCAAATAATCAAATTTTGTTTCTTACTAGCTTCTTAAAGATTCTTTACTTTAGTAATTCTATAGGCCACCCTTTACAAACATGATATTGACATTGTGTATTACAAAATTAATTGTCAATAAATCCCATTAATTAGAATCAGGTTCTTTTGCACCCAAAGTACAAGTAGCCTGGCATTGAGAAAGGAAGAGTACAGGCCCATGCAAGTTCGGTCAAATGCATGCTGTGTTGAGATATTTGGTGTCATTTTTTTCAGCTGTGGTTAGTTAAATATAGTGTTTCTCTTTTCCACTTATTTTAGATTGGTCATATTGGCTCTTTCACATCAATTACTCAGTGAACTCATTTAATGTGTGATGAATTATGGTGCTCTGTGAAGATATAACAATAAGATAAATTTTGAATAACTAAGAGGTTTAAAGTGTGAGGCATAGTAATGTTTCAGAGTATGAGATTTAAAAAAAAACTATTAGAAAACTTACATAGCAATATAGATGGTGATCTTTTCCCCATTAATGTGACTTAAGAAACATTTATATCTGCTTTTTCAAATTAGTTTTAAAACTTCTGACATGTTTTAGAATGTCCAATTTGTATCATTAGAAGGCAAATTGAAGCTTTGAAACAGCTCAAAGTCACTTTGGATCCGTGGTCATACTTATTTTGGTCAAAACAAAATGTATGTCTAAATAAGGAAAACATTTTCTTTTGCAATTCAGTTTAGAAAATAGCATCGAAAAGAAAATATCCAATAGTTATATGATACAATAACTCCCCAGAGTGTTTCTACCTGATTACTTGGTAGAAAAATAACGTGTGTGTGTGTGTGTGTGTGTGTGTGTGTGTGTGTTGCATACATCAGGAATAACATGGAATCATTACTTTCTAATTACTCCTGCATCCAGTTTGCTCTGTCTGCATACTAACTTATTGTTACATTTGCTTGTGGCTTGGTAAAAGGTTTAGTTTATTTACTGTGCAACTTTTAAATTCATATCAAAGTCTTGAAGCTTATACAGACAGAGTTCATATGGTGTTTTGAGGATTAAATTAGATAATGAATTTCAAAGTCTTTATAAAATTATAAAACAGTAACAAACAATGGTTGTTATTTTCCATCTTCCACATAGATTCTAGTGCAAGATCAACCACAGTCTCTATATTTAATTTATCAACTGACCTAGCAATTGTGTGATTAAGATTGTTTTTAAGTTTTCATATTGAGTAATGATTCTTTTCTGAGAGCTTGCTTCTGTGTCACTTAAAAAGGCAAGAAAAGTTTTCATTGCATTAAAAATGAACTCAACACTCAATCCTCTGCAATTTTCTCTAACTCATCATCCTGCATTTCATTGTACATTAACATAAATATGCTAATTCTTCTAAAGGAGGAAAAGTTATTTTAAGGAAAATGCACACACATCAGAGTGTAAACCTGCTTTAGGGAGTTAGTGCATTGCAACTTGAATTCGTTTTGGTATATAAAACTAATAATACTTTGATGTTAAGAAAGTAGCCCTGATGACTGGCAATTATGGGAAACTATCATTTAATAGTAAATCTTCCACTTTTAATAACATCCTCATATTCTATAGGGCAAATTCTTCTTTCATGACACCCACATTTTCACAGGAACCCCCAGCCAGAGTTACAGAGTCTGAGGACAAGACATTTCCTGTCATCCTCCTTTATTAAAATTACAAAAGAACATGAAGTGAAGGAAATGCATATTCTTTTTTGCCTCCAAATTTAAAATTATACATTTTTTTTGGAAAAACATCAAATTGTAAGCAAATAATATAGTATCCTGAGGTCAGAGGAAATTTTTTTCAAACTTTCTTCATAATGAAATATTTCTTGATGATAAGAAATTATTATCTTTCTCTGTCTAAATCAGATTCTTGTCCTTGGTGGTTATCTTCCAAGGCACAGCAGTGTAGTATTTTTCATCCAATTTTTCCTTTCTCCTTTCTTTTCTCTCATGGTCAATAATGAACTGCTTTTCACGTGTCTGATTGGTGCTTAAAGATGGAATCTTTCTCCCTTCTTCCTGACAAGTCCATCAAGCAGAGTTCATACAGTATATCCAGGAAGGGAACTGTTTTATTTACTTTGAAATTCTTTCAATGTCTCTGACTATAGAGACGAAATCAAGATTGTACTTCTAAAATAATTTAAATTCTACTCATCTGGATGAGAGTTAACTCAGTTTTTGAAAATATTCAACTTGTTTCTGGTAAGTACATTTTAATTCTGGTAGTTGCTGACTAAATTGGAAAAAAAAAGAAAGGAAAGAAAATTGTAGAATGGAAAAAGAAAAGATGTCCTTTATTTAATTGGTGTTTTCACTCACCATTTAATACAGAAATATACTGTAGTATGAATTCATCACCTTACTATGGGATTCCTATTGCATATGATCCTGATCATATTTGTCTCATCTTTTTTTAGTTATACTATTATTTTATGTTGCAGCTTTTTTTATCCTTTTTGCTTTCTATGCTTTTGTATTAAATTCTGTTCTACCCAAACTTATCTTGTTCACTTACATCTCTTCATTCTCCCTATTCTCCATATAATTTTTTGACATAATATTACATAATTTGTTCCCAAATTTTTATTTTCCCACGTTTATTACACCTCTACTGGACTCCTCACTAGTAGTCCTAAGGTTCAAAAAGTCAACCACTGACACCAATATAGGTTAAGTCATATTGAAGGTGGCAACTGAATTCTCTCTTTTATACAATTTATTGAATAGGAGTTTGTAATTGCTATCTACATTGTTAATTATTTAGAGATCTCAAAGATTGGATTTGAATCTTAAGATGACCCAAATATGTGGTGGTGTTCTTGTTCAAAATTCCAGTATCAGTCAGGGTTTAATAGAAACAGAACTAGAAATAAATAAATTAGATAGCTAGATGTATTATAGAAGTTATCTTATAAAAATGTGGAGATCAGCTAAGTAAGCCCTAAAATCTGGAGGCAGACAGCCAGGCAGATAGGATGATGAGCAGGTAAGAACTGCACAAGAGGAATCTTGGAGGGCACAGACAGCTGGTCAAGGAGGGAATGTTACCAACAGGCAGGATTCCCAGAAGCGTGAGTCAGAGCTTGAAGTCCAGGTTCAGAAAAGTTCTAATCTTTTTATTTTTTAGTATTATTTGTTTAGAGTTTATTTCTTTTAAATTGGTGAAGTAAAATTATACATAATAGCAGGTACACTGTGACATATTTGTATATTCACATAACATGTCATGTACATGTCAATTTTCTAAATGTTTTCATCAGTTTTTTTTGGTGCCATAACCAAAAGACTGGACAAGAACAACTTAGAGGAGGAAAAGTTTATTTGGAGATCACAGTTTCAGATCTCATTCGATAGATGACCAGCTCCATTGCTCTGGGCCCAAGATGAAGCAGCACCTCATGGTGTAAGAATTGAAAGAGGAAAGAAGCTCAGAAAGGAAGCCCAGAGAGTTCTGTCCACGAACGACAAAATATAAACCCCAAAGGCACCCCCTCAGTGACCTGTCTACAGTTACTATTCAGTTGATTGTGTTTCACCTCTGAATCTTCTTGCTTTATCTCACATGTGAACTTTAAGAGCTTACCACATATCCAAACCCAACACTAACCTCCTTTAAAGGGCTTCACTGTTTTTCAACAGTAAGGACTGGTAGTGAGAATGCTGTGAGAGGTGGGATCATTGCAGGAAAATAAAAATGAGTAAACGAATTATGAACTGGGCTGCCACAAATTCTAATGAGAGAAATGTAAGATAGAGGGGTAAGATGAGGCTATGCCTACTCATTTGATAAAAATTTAAGGTCAAATGATTAGGGTATTTTGTTTGTTTGCTTATTTGTTTGTTTATTTGTTATTTTTGGAGAGAATTAAACACAGACTCCTTTAGTGGTGAGCTATATCCTCAGTCCTTTTTATTGTTCGAGACAATATCTCACTAAATTGCAGAGGCTGGTCTGGAACTTGCAATCCTCCTGCCTCAGGCTCCTGAGTAACTGGGATTACAAGTGTGTGCCACTGTACCTGGCCATGACTAGGGACTTTTAATTGCACCTAGAAAGTCCCTTTGCAAATGCATGTGGATTAACACATAAATGAATAACCAGGAGAAGGACTGTGCATGCTACAAATGGCTGCCTCCTTCTGTCTTCCAGCTCTTCTGAGAAAATGTCTCTTAGGCTACAGTAACTGGAAATGCAGCTCTGGGACTAGTCAGCCTACCACGGTAGACATATGACAGAACAATCAGCTTGGAGGAAAGGGGTTTGTCCAGATGCAGCTTTACGGCCCATCAAGAGTACTTGGTGCATTATGATTAATCTCTAATAAGCAAATGCTCATAAAAAGCAATGAAAAAGTGACTATTTGTTGAGTACAACTAACACTTATTGAAAACATGCTTAGTCTGGGCCATATATTATTTTAAGCACTTCAGATATATTCACACAATCTTTACAACCTTATGAGGTAAGATATTTTCTTGATAAGAGACTGAGGCATAGATAGGCTAAATAACTTGCTTAAGGTCACACTGCTTTAGTAACAAAGGTAGTTTTTAAAATGAGAAAATCCTGCTTCATAATCCATAAACACTGTGGATTATGCATTCCTTAAGCATCAAAAGAGCCTAAATTTTAAAACTTTGTCACAAAAAAATTAAATGACATACCTTAGCTCTAATTTTTAAGACCACAATGCTTACTCAGCTAATTTCTTACACAAAAAGATACCCTGTTAGTGTAAGAGTTCATCTCTAACTTTCTACTAAACCCCTCTCTTGTTTGATTTTTTTTTTCATCCTATGGACTGTTTTATTTTGCTACCTATCTGGGCACAGTGAGTTCAGTTAGGAAAATGCTTTCTCAACGGCCCGGACATCTCCAGTCTCTCTAAAGACATGCATGCCTCCCTGGATGCTCCCTGGAGTTCCCTACAGGGCACAGAACTTTGTATTATAACTTTAATCATTACGCTGCCCATTCCAAAGAAGCCAGACTCAAACATGCAAAGAAGGATGAAGGAGGCTTCAATAAACTAAAGGATTTTAGAGAAACCACTTACTCTAAGTGTGACAGACTTGGACAGGGAGGATGACAGTGTAAGGCACTTTGAAAAATCGCTGGCTCCCACTGTTTTATTTCACTCACACCGAAGTTATTCCTGAAAATGCTAGAACTTGGTGAGGCCAAGGATTTCCTTCCAGAGGGCTCATGGCTATTAAGGAATTGAAAAATGGGGGTGTCATTAGGCAGAGACTTCAAGGAGGAGGGAGTCCATTCAACCTCTGTATATTGTATTACGAGGTCATACAAAGATTACTCTAATCCTTAGCACATCAATTAACAACCTACCTGTCTTTTTTCTGTGTTTCTTTTTCATGGAAGTGATATTCAGAGTTGATGTCTGAGTTCTTAGACAGTAAAATGCTTGCCATAAAACAGGAGATGTTAGGGGCTTCTTATGGAATAATGGAAAAATGGAAATTAGTGTCAAAATGATGTCATGGCTTCAAAACATTGTTGATACAAGTGCCTGACAGGCATCCTTGACACAATCTATAATGACATAGCAAGAAAGCAAAAATAATGTGACAATGACTTTCCATAGGACTCATGAAGAATGACTGGGGGGGTGCTGCACTCCATATGCTGATCTCAAGCAGAAGATGCATTTCCTCTCTGAGACATCAATATTTATGAGATTTATTGATTATCTTGTCATGTATAAAATATGTGCTTAACAGTATATTTAAGGGTCAATTGGAGTCACAGGGACACATATGAGAGAGCAGCACCGTCTACAAAGCAGGACAGGAGAGACACTGTGACATTTCTTGTCGGTTCTCCCTAGCTCGAGCAAAATGCCCCTCTCCCTAAAGAAATAAATCAGTATGAATTTAAGATAATGCTCTCAGAGAAAGCACCGCACCAGATCCAGAAGATGCTGTGGATAAGGTAAACTAAAGATATTCAAAAATTCAAAAATTATATTAATCTCATGAAAAACCTTCCAGTAACCCTCTTCTTTAGTAGTGTTTTTAGTGTACTATTTGGGATTGTCCTGGCTTACTGTCAGTTTGTTCTCTGTATGAAGCATAAAATCATATAATTTTATACCCGGGAGAAATTCTAGCAGCCCTCTAGTTCGACTCTTAGAGACAAAGGGCTCCCTCAATATCAGAGAGCTGAGCAGTGTTAGAATAGGTGCCAGTGCTTCTAGCAAGTTCGGCAGAGTCATTTCCTTTATGCCAGGTTAAATCAATCGGAACTCCATTTGGCTGCAAGTGTTATGTCATGGACTAAGAGGTCTGAAGCAGTCAGTTCTAGAGTGGTAGGCAGGTCCATAAAACCAGAGGATCCAGGACCCTTCCAACCCTCCCACAATTAGTGTGTAGCTCTGGACTTTTTGATACAAAGATATAGCTGCTGCACTTCCAGGTGTCATGTCTGATGTCTGCTCCTCAGGTTAAACTAGGGGATGTCCACTCAGGCAGATCTCAATCCTACCGCCATCTCTGGTTGTAAGTGAAAACTTTTAACTTTTACAGCTTCAGAATAGACACAAGGCAGAGCAGAGTAGTAGTAGAGTCAGCTACCCCACCCCAAGGTGTCTATAATATTAGCTGTGATGGTCTAAATTGTTCCCTCCCAAAGTACTATACTTAACTCTCCATAGTACTGTACTGGAGATAGGCCTTTAAGGAGGTGAGCAAGGTTAAATGAAGTCACAAGTGTGGAATCCTGATCCAATAGCGCTGGTACACCTAAGAGAAAGAAAGGGGAAAAAAAAAGACTTCAAATAATATCTTATTCAAAACAAAAATAGAAGAAGAAAAGAAAAAGAGGAAAAGATTCCTGAATTCTCTCTCTCTCTCTCTCTTTCTCTCATTCTCTCATTCTGTTTTTTGAGAATGAGCAAGAAGTTGGATACCTGTAAGCCAGGAAGAAAGCCTTCACCAGAAACTGAAGCCTGTTGGAACCTTGATCTTGGACTTCTTAGCCTCCAGAACTGTGATAAAATACTTTTCTGTTCTTTCAGCAACCTAGTCTATGGCATTTAGTTGTGGCAGCCTGAGCTGACTGATACACTAGCATGTACAGACACAGGTATTTATTCATTCATGCGTTTGATAAGAATTTGATGCTACAATTGCTGAAAATACATGCAGTGGATAGAACCAACCTGTCTAGTTGGCAGGAAGCAAGACACATGATCAAAATAGCCGCAAGATGATAATTGTTTTCATAGGAAAATAAAGATTGTTACTGGAATACAGAGGAAAGTAAACTGAGGGAAGTAAACTGAGCCATGTGGCTTCTAGAAGTGATTGACTTCTGAACAACAGTCTAGTTACTTAACATTTCCAAACTTCAACTAGGAAAATGGGGATAAAAATCAAATCAACCTCATATATTTGTCATGTTCATTTAATGAAATAAACCACATTAATGAGCTAATGAGATACACCACAGTGCCTGACATTTTGTAAGATTAAAAAAAAAATTGCAATCATATCAAGTAAATCAGGGATGAGTAGACTTTTTCTGTAAAGGACCTGATAGTAAATATTATAGGCTTTGCAGGGTATATCGTCTCTGTCGCAACTAATCAACTCTTCCGCGGTAGTGTGAAAGCAGCCATAGACAACATGTAAATGAATTAGCTGCTGTGTTCCAACAAAGCTTTATTTACACAGACAGGTGATAGGCCAGATTTGGAGCATGTTATCACAGATAAATAATTGCACATAATTTTAGGCATTATTTAAAAATATTACTTCTTATTTGCCGTAGAAGGTATTCTTGTTTTAAAAGTTAGGAAAAGTGTATAGTCATATGAGTATATTTGGCACACACATGGACCACACCTGTGGACACTTGATCCTTTAAATATTTTCTCTTCGAGATTTATGTCTCAGGACAAGCAAGGGCTTAGCAGCAAACCACTTTGTTAAGTGAGTCTGGCTTTCTTCCAGTTAAATTTTTTGTGATTCTACTCATAAAATAAAACATAGTCCATGCCTCAAAGCCTAAAGAACTAGAAGAGTGGGGTAGGACAGGAGATCTTTTAAAAAGCATAATTTTCATGTAAGTTTATATCTAACTGAGTTTAACTGAGTGCCAGGCACTATATTAGGCACCAGGGAAACCAAAAGTAAGACATAATCTCAGCCCTCCAGAAACTTCCAGCCCTTTGTGGGCTCAGGGGCTTAGTGATTGTTCTCTGGTAATAAAGCAAATGTGCTGTCTGCTTCCCCAAGAATCATTTAACTTTCCTCAAGAGCACCTGGATTACAACAGCTACGATTTCACCACCCCCTCTGATAACACAGGTTGAAGGAGGCTTTTAGTGGTGGGCTATAATTTCATCATAATTCAAATGTTGCCTGTTCAATTTTCAATCTCATAACTCCATAGTCTTTTTACTTCAATTAGCAAAATAAATCACCAGAGAGCAGAGCTGACAACTGGAAATTTCTAAGTTGTACAATTCATCTCTTCTTCCAGAGGGAACCTTGACATTCTCACAAGTTTTAAGCTCCTCTCCCTCAACACATTGCCAGAGTTGTTTTCTGAAAGACTAAAGAATTGTGGACAGAGTGAAACTGGGGAGAGACCTTGAGGTAGATATTATTACCTTGGGAGACAAGTTGCCTGGGGATTCGCCTTGCTTTCTTTTATATAGAAATAAAACACCAGCCCTAAGCTTGTGTTTGCAAGCAGCCCAGATGCTCCGGCGCCTTTTCCTTTTGATGTATATTCGTGTATGAAAGCTTCATTTTCTTTGTTCCAGTGATTGAGGGAGTTGGGTCCTTTCACTGAAAAGCATCTACTTTCATTTCCTTTATTGAAATGGATATTTATCCCATAGAGAATGGTCCATATTTGTCTGTGGGTCCTCTTTTCTCTATTCACTTATCTCCTGGTTACATCTCTTTCCTTTCTTTCTTTACTAGAAGTCCACATGGCACGATTCCAACTGTGTTTATCCACTCCAACTAATTGACAGTCACATAAGTGCAAGTAATGTGAGGTATTATTGTGAGAGATTTCTGTTTGCCTCTTTAATTAAGCAGTTGTTCACAGGTGCATACAGTTACAACAAAATTAATTGATAGCTTTATATCTCACTTCTTTAGCCCACTGCTATTTGATGTTTGCAAACATAACTATTAGATTTGTCTTATCTTGCATATAGGGATTATTTCTCATTTTCTTCCAGCAGAGGTTAGGACAGGTTGCTCTCAGTACTAGAAAATCTATCAAAGCAGCAAAGATAATTTTACTTAGAAGGAAACAAAGTGAAATGTTTATTTACGGAACATTTTATCACCACTGAGAAGATCAGTGAGAAGCTCTTTATGTTTCTGTATGCACTGCAAGTTTCCTGAATGTCAAAAATCATTGCTACCCAGACCAAATAGTTTCCTGTGGAGGCTGTGTGTTTATCTTCCAATGATACCAAGGAGTTACACAGACTTATAGCAGCCAAGTGGCATTTCTTCGGATTAGTCTTATTAATCACCTTTGGGTTTTTTTGTGCATTTTATCTAAGTATCAAAAAGGCAACTTTCCCTTCCCACTTCATAGTGAAATATCCCCCCATGGAAAATCTAAACATGTGCATGATCTATTTGCTGGAAGGAGCAGAAGGTTGGTGAAGGAAGGAATCAGTCTCATGTCCCTTATATAGGTAGGAGGATTAAAAAGCGGCCTCTGAGAGAATCTTCCTGCATTTGAGCCTTGCCTTATTATTTATTATCTGTGTGTTCCAGGTCAGTTATGTGCCTTCTCTGTTCATTGATTTACTTACAGGCGAATGAAGATAACTAGGTCAATACCTCATAATGTTACGACGATTAAATGAATGAATGTGATGAAGTCTTAGACTGGCACATGCAGAATAGTTACAACTATTGTTTTTAGTTGATTATGTGATTTAAGCAATTTATTTTCAAATTTTCAGTCTCAGCTTTCTTAGTATAACTTTTGAATATTAATACTGGTTTGCTAATCATATACAAAGTTCTAAGCATATTAATAATTTGTTATTTCTCTAAAGACTCCGCAACTTCCAGATTCATGTACATGACCTGTTTGCAAGAATAAAGCTCCTATTTAAACAACATTGTACATTTCTGGTCATGTGTCTTATCTCATTATTTCTATTTCCCATCTGCTTTCCTGCCTGTGGGTTACTCTAATATGGCAGGTGGTGAAACAGGTGAGACAAAGGGGCTCACTACATATGTGGAGTGGGTGCTTCTCCATCCTGAAAGGCCCTGTGCACTACCAAATTACTCGTCCTAGTCACTTAAAAGAAATATTAACACTTTCGTGACAAGATCCAGAGAACATGAATGTATATATTTAACCCTTAGGAGAAATTCCACTAGCTTAGGAACTGGTGATATACTGGGATAGATTACATTATCATATCGGCAGCTCCCTGAGAGAAGAGCAGAGTGTGGATAGAATAAGATGCCAAATACAAGGGATTAGATGAGGGACAGAGGAGATTTGTTTATAAGGCCTTTAGGATGGTGAAGTGTTTAGCTGTGACCACTGGAGCTGAATGAGTGCCACTAGCAGATTTGATCTGGAGGGTAGTTACCGGTGTGTGTGTGTGCGCAGAAGTGAATGTGCAGAAAGATCAGTATAAAATCATATTTGAAACAGGAGCACAAAAGATCATACTAGGACACTAAACCTGTCATCAGTGCTAAGGAATAAATTTAGGGTCTGAAGCAGAAGATGAAATCTGAAAGGTCAGGAGCTAGACAAACTCAGGAGTGGAGTTAGAGGTAAGGAATGGGGCAAGAACAGGGCAAGGGGATGTAGAATTTTGGCTGAGAATGAGCCAGGATGACCTCTTATTGATGCCTACAGGATGGGTCCCCTGAGTGAAAGGCATGAGGTGGATGCACATGAAAGTTATATCACAAACCTTTCGATTTTGTAAATTTTGCATTTAGTACAACTTCAAATTTTTCCTTCCTCATTTTGACTCCGGATTTGTGAATATCTGAGAGAACATGAGTGGATCAAAGGAAATAATACCCATTTTTATAAGCAGAGATTAAGGGAGAAATGGAACTTTGTGTCAAATTTGATGTCTTCATGGCTAGCCAAAATTCAAAGCGATGCCTCCATAGGGACCAGGTCCTGAGACCACTTGGCCAGGCACCATTTGGAACCAGGTACAAATTAGTTCTATCCAGACCTTCTATCACCTGTGTTAGTCAGCTTTTCATTGCTATGACAATAATACCTGACAAGAACAACTTGGAGAAAAGTTTATTTGGGTTCACAGTTTCTGAGATTCAATCCATGTTTGGCTAATTCCATTACTCTGGGCCTAAGATGAGGCAGAAAGAACATCATGGTGGAAGGCCATGGCAGATGGAAGCTGCTCAGCTCCTGGTAGCAGAAAAGCAGAGACAGAACAAGAATCCAGGGACAAAATATAATTCCCAAGGTCATGCCCCTGTGACCTACTTCATCCAGCCACACCCCCTGCCTGCAGTCACCACCCAGTAATAAATTCAATTCATTAACCCATCAAATGGATTAGCCCACTGATTAGGTCACAGCTCTCATAATATAATCATTCCACCTCTGAACATTCCTGCGTTGCCACATGAACTTTTCAGGAGATATAACATATCCAAGGCATGACATTATCTAAGGTCCACCCAAATGTGGAAACCCCTCCACATACACACAAGCCTCATCTTTTTGACCCCCATCCCTACTCTGATGGGCTTTTCCTCAATACTGTACTTACAGCAATTCATTCACTGTTACCTCTGAAAATCTCCTATATCTTAAGCATCTTTCAAAACAGTTTTTCAGCTTCTTTCATAGGAAATTTGCCCCTGCCATTGACTACTCTGTGCAGTACAAACTTCTCATTTTTCTTATAAGGATTTATAGGCACTCAGTGCTGGTCTTCAAACACAGACAGAGTCAGCTCACTATCTTCCCTTTCACTCTCCTGCTGTTGTCATCTTGAGGAATTTCTAGATTTCCTGTCTAACAAAACTGATGCCATAATCTCAGTGCTCTCTGACCCTGCAAAGACCCTAAGCTCCACTCCTTGTCAATTACCCTACCCTGTGATCACATTTCTGAATTTGACCACAGGGGTTGAAACGGCTCCATTTCTAAAATCTTGAACCCTTTTGTTTCCTGTACAGTTTTGAAAATATTTCACTTAAAATTAGTGTGACTTAAATATTATCAGAATATGATAATGCATGATACAGAATAGGATAAAAAAGATAAGAAAATCAAATAAAAAATTAAGTGAGGAGAAAATACAATAAAGCTGGAAGAAAGGTTAATACACAAGAATATATAGCACAGATTCAAGTTGCTAGTGGTGAGCTGTTTCCCAAAACAAAGAGGGAAATTTGATCACAGTTCCTGTAAGGAAATACAGTTCCTGTAAGGGAAATAGTGTTATGTGATCTCCTTCATGTGTGATGAAAGTGAAAATGTCCTCAGTATCCCTAGGGTTGGTCCTGCTAATGACTGTTGTTTCTTATAAAGATTTTTATTATGTTCCCTAGTGATGTCAGTGTCATTCTCCCGAGAAAACGCAGTGAAAGCAATCACTATTATTCCAAAATAATATGTTATACATATGTAGCTGACCTGATCCCACAATCATATTTAGAATACCTAGAATAATCTGTGGATCATATATCTTCCATGAATATTGTTTCTTGAGAATGAATCCTTGGAGAAGATTTGGACATTAGAGAGTTCGAGGTTAATATTGATTGACAAAAAAATTTAAAAGTAGACTATGAAAATTATTTGTTGGAATTTTCAAGTGAAGTTATACGTTTGACTCTTGACTAACAGAGCAAGTTTTGAATATATTTTTTAAAATAAGCCATGCCACCTTTGCTTGGAAATGGGCCAAAGAAGTGATGAGAATGGGTGGGAATTTCTAAAAAAAATATTTTTGCTTTTATTTCAGCAAATAGATAACAATCCAGATGATTTCTGAGAGTTATCATTATTCCTACCCATCCCCAGTCATAAAATACCTCACAAACTGTATCTGTAACACTTATTGCATGTTGCGCAATTTAACTCCTGGTGAACCTTCGAGATAGATTGATTGGTAAAATGTATCCATAGATAACTGAATGATTTGACCTGTTTGACTTGTTGGATAGAAGCCAGTAACTGCTGGAGGACATCTGCCAAAACTTATGATTTGAGTTTTGAATAGTTGAACATATGTCACTGTTTCTGACAATAATTAAAAAGCATGATCAATTATATGTTGAGGTCATTTCTAGTACATGATAATCAAACCATTTCATCAATATGGAAAAGAATGTTCCCCATTTTTAATATCAGGGTGGCATATAGATAGATATCCCAAAAAGCTTCAAGTCACTCAACTATAAAGAATAGAATTTAAAACACATTGGTACCTTCATTTCCCCTTTTTATGTCTCAAGAAACTGTATCTGTAAGCTTTGTTGATTTAGGAATATTGAGATGGAAGTTTTGTATGAATAACAATAAATAATCCTTCTATCATGAACATCTGCAGCTTAATTTGTACACTCATTTCAAGATCTAGAAAAGTCCATAAAAGCTGCAAACCTTCTCAGGTCATCTCAAGTCTCTGAAGTCCAGGCTACAAAAATGTGCGATTACCACTACTTTATGGCAATTCTAGTGTCTTTCAAGGCATCTGACATATTAGGTACTTGATCTTTCTTTGTTGAATTAAAAGGAGGGGATCTGTGATAAATTGTGGAATATAAGGCCTGTAATTCATTTATTTTTATATAGAATTTTATCTTGAGATAATATTCTATATAAGAATATTATTTCCCTAACTTTGTAATTTATCAAAGAGAATACTGGAACAAAATTTGAAAGGAATTTACTGCAAGGTTTCTCTTAATTTTAGAAAAATAGCATGTGATTGTGCTTTAAAGCATTTCTGAGATTATACATTAGGACCACCTACATGAGATATTAGCCACAAAGTAAAAAAAGAAGGCAGAAAAGGGGTCAAGAATGTATAATTTAACAGTGAGCATGTGTCTTAAATAATCCTAAAGACAAGATCAATTTACCAAGAAACCATTTGAACGTGAGTTTTTAAATCATATGTCCTATATAAAGATTGTGCTCAATTAAAAAACAACCTGAGTGTAAAAGATAAAGGAAACACATTTATATTATTAAGCCAACAAAAACAGACATTTCCTTTCTGAGAATTCAATATATATTTAACTTCCTTAGCCACATTCTCTGGAGTTGTCATAAGAATGAAATCCCAGAATCTGTATCATTCCTTATCCAAATGACCAAATCTAGTTCCTTTTGCAAAGATTTATTATACTTAAGATTTCTGAATCAAATCTGAAGGAATTTTTGGTACAACTTAAACTGTATTAAATTTTGATTGCCTTTTTATGAATTATAAATTTGCTTTCATTTCCTTAAGCTGCCTCTAACTGCATTACACTAGAGTCACACACAGATTTTCTAAAGGGTACCCAAGTGCCCATGAATTTGAGAGTCAATTTCCAGATCCTCAACTTTTACCCACACACCTTCCTACAATTGATTTGCTTGAGAATAGGCTGATAAGGGAGTGTAGGTTCCTCTTTTCATCTCCCCTTTTATCGTTCCCTTCAGTGAACCTCAGAAAGGTGGTCATAAGTCTACCTGATCTTATATCTTACTAGGGTGCATTGCCCCAGGGAACCATGCAAATGGACAACTAGAAACAATGAATTGTGTGAGCTTCCAGAAAGGAAATGGTTTGGTGACTGCTAGAATAAAGGTTTTGCAACCCAGGTAGGTTCCAATTCTTGTCTTCCAACAAAATTTAAGGTGGATTTTATGAAATAGTCAATATAAAAATCATTTGAACTACTTACTGATGATAGCCACTGTGTGATTTTGTCTGTGTGCATGTGTGTGTGTGTGTGTGTACCTCAAGAGAATTTCAAAGAATTAAGTAATTGCCAAGGTCAGCTGCTGAGATGTAAAAATCTATGCAGTTGCACGGGGCCTAGGCTCAGAAGGGCTCCAGTCTTGGCTTAATGCTTAGCTGTCTCTTAATAATTTTCTTTGGAATTGAGTTTTGTCAGTGAAGTTCAATGGGCCAGTGGAGCATGTAAATGAATGTAATGGAAGTCCTTCTCCTTCCACGTTTACCCATTTCGTACCTTTTTATAAGGCATTTGCTGTTACCCATTAGCACAAAATTGTGTCAAACCCACAAAGCATGGGAGTTTAGCAAGACTAAAAGCAAGGTCAGGGCAGGAGTGCTATGTGCACAATTTAGAAAATGGGAGCAGTGACGTCTCCTGGTGACTGCACTTGCAGTTTGTGCCAGAACTTTCTTTAAATGCGGAAAGGATGAACAACATTCTAACAAACATGAAGGCCTGAGGAACTTTCTTTTACATGGTATTTTTCTACCAATTTTTGCTGAAAATGGTAATTTTGAGGGAAACAAAAAGATAGGGCAACCTCTAGTTCCTTTACCTTTCATTTCTTCCTTCCTCATCAGTAAACCCAAGGTAGAAAATGTGTTCAGAGCAAAACCAAAACAGAGGCACTAACATAGTCGTGCTCTGTAAACCTTTTCTACTTTACTGATCAGAATAAAATGTGCACACAAGCTCTAAAATAAAATGCATAATTTTGGTGACTCAGTATACAACTGAAGTGGTTTTTGTTATTGCTTAATATAAAGATGAATGATTAAATTTAAAATTTCAATTCATCTTTACTTGGAGTGATATGAAATAGCAAATAAGAAACATCAATATAAGTTGAGAGAGACTTGAACAAATGAAAAAACTTTATATTTTAATATTTTTAATATTACTTTTTCCTGCCTTTTGAACCAGGGGCCCATATTTTTGTTTTGCACTGGGCCTGACAAATTATTTACCTGATCTGGAATATTAGTATAATAAGACATTCATTTCCACATGCATACACACGATATTTGAGAATCAGAATTATTGTATGATAGATATAACCTGAAGTAATGTTTTAAAACTTTCAGTTAATAATATTGACTGGTTTTAACCTCACAACATAAATATTTGTAAAGTACAGTATAGCATTGTTGTGTATGAATTTATATAGATAGAGATAGATATTTGAACATTAAGTTATTTCTCCTCTCTCTGTATGGATGTCCCATCATAAAACTAAGAAACAGAATGCCTGGTGACAATTACTTCAGTATAGATATTATAGCATGACCTGTAGCTGAATTCAAGGAGTTTGTGCATATGTGCATGAGAGAGAGGAGAAAGGTCTTCTGTTCCTGCCTTGGTAGAGATATCTGCCTCCTGCTAGGTAGGTAGCTATATGTAAATATTTGAAGGTTTGCTGCTTCCCTCTCTGTACAGATGCTCCATCATAAAACTAAGAAGTAGCATGCCCAATAATCATGAGGTGATTTCATTATGAATATCTTATAATGACTTGTACCTGAACTGTTACTGTTTGGATGTGAGGTGTCCCCCAAAAGCTCATGTGTGAGACAATGCAAGAAGGTTCAGAGAAGAAATGACTGGGTTA
>JAJEJO010001386.1:135145-259556 GCA_020662805.1 Glaucomys volans | reverse complement strand
TGAGTGGTAACTGAAGGCAGGTGGGGTGTGGCTGGAGGTGGTGGGTCACTGGAGACATGACTTGGGGTATATATTTTGTATCTGGTGAGTGGAGTTTGTCTCTCTGCTTCCTATCAGGTGAACTGCTTCCCTCTGCCACACTCTTCCACCACGATGTTGTGCCTCACCTTGGGTCCCAAGGAATGGAGCCTGATATCTGTGGATTGAGAACTCTGAAATCATGAGTCCCAAATCAACTTTTCCTCCTCTACAATTGTTCTGGAAGGGTCCTTTAGTTGCAGCATTAAAAAAGGTGACTAAATCATGAATGAGAATGTATGTTCTTCCCAGTTCCACCACCCTTTCTTCCATTGTCCCTTCTCTGCATCTCTCCTTCCATCGTCCTGCCTCCCCCCACCCCACTGGCTTCCACCTTCACCCCATTATTACCACTCTGTTCAGGAGGCAACTTCGTTCTGAATACCTGGTATTAAAGATCTAGAGGTCTGGGGACTCTGTATTTCTCATAGGGTTACCATGCACTTTGGGATCTACTCACTCCTTCTTTACTGGCTTTTACTGTATCTGCCATCAAGTGGTGGGATCCGAAACTACATTACGACAAGAAGTCACACTGGACTCATGCTTGACACATGCAGAGTCATGTGAGATGTACTTGATTCCCAAAGAGTGATAAATGGAATGCAAGCTGAATGCTGAAAGTATAATGACAAAATACCAAATTTTGGCAGTTCCTAGAACACTGCACTACATTCATGTTAAGTCTTCTATTATTTTCTTTTTTTGGTGGTGGGGGGGATACTGGGGATTAAATCCAGGGGTGCTTAATCACTGAGCCACATCCCTACCCAGTTTTATTTTGAGACAGGGTCTCACTGAGTTGCTTAGGGCCTTGCTAATTTGCTGAGGTTGACCTCAAACTTCAATCTTCCTGCAATCCTTCCAGCCTCCCGAATCACTGGAATGACAGGTGTGTACCACCACCACTGGCCCTAATGCTTCTATTCTAAAAATATATTTTGTATAAAGATTTCTGTGATTTCTTTTCAGTTTAATGGGTCTGATATATCTTAGTTGGTGATCCGTCTCAATCAGGATTTTAACTTTCCAAAAGCTATAGTTCCAGTAGAAACCCTTAAAAGGACTTACCTTCATGAAGTGTAGTATAATTCAATTTTTTGATAATCATCCTTTTCTCTATAAACTAGCTAACTTCGTAACTTTAGATCACATACTAAATGATAAATGTGTGTGTAAAAAGAATCCAAAGAAGAGTTAGTGCAGAACCCTACTATATTTGATATAAAAAAGAAGCATGGGGTTAAAATGAGGGGAACTTCATTAACTGAAAGTTATAAAAGATTATTTTAGGTTACATATAATAAGACTGATTTCTCAAAATACCCTACCTATGCATATAATTGCCAAGAGACTAAATTTTATCTAACCCTTTCTTCATATACATATACACTTCTATTTTGCTGGTGAAGGTCAATGGAGTAAAGTTATTTACTATTTAGTATGATACCATTGCTGAGAACTTAACTCTGTTTATAAATACAATTTATTTCTATTTTTAATTTTTTATTGTATTTAAAATTCAGAATCTGATGATTTGATGTACATATCATCACTTGATCACCACAAACTAAGTAACATATTCTTCCCCTTACATAGTTATCTTTGTATGTGTATGAGTGTGTGTGTGCATGTGTGCGTGTGCACAGTGAGAATACTTGGGAGTGACTTTCTTAGCAACAGAACATGGCAATGTCACCTTTTGATATACTAAATCTCTTGACCTTGCATAAATCAAACTTTATACCCTTTGAGCAATGTCTCCCCATCCCTCCCACCCCCACGCTACCCTTGGTAACTACCATTCTCTCCGTCTCTATTAACTTAACAAATAAATGCAATTTAAGCAAGATACATCTTTTCAGATTATTGCTTTTTTAGACTCTTGGTCTTCAAAAAGGCTGAGGGCTTTGATTGACACTAAGATGCAGTGTAAGAAAAAAAAGACATGATTAAGGACCACAAGTCCTTATTTCAGATTGCCACTTATCAGCTCCACATTCCTTGTTAGCTTTGGTTTCATCATCTGTCAGATGAGAATGACGCTTGCCCGGTTTCTGCAATCCTACACAGCATTACTTGAACCTCTACTCTGTCCTGCATTGTATGCAGGCAGTGCATGGGTGAACATGGTAGGTGTGGTCTCTTCCTCACCCACTTAGAGATCCGAATCACTAGTCTGGTGCCTGCTGTGCTATGGTGAGAAGTAAATGAGATTATGGGTACAAACACACTTCACAATCTTAGAGCGCTCCCAAAATGGTAATGCTCAGCATTTGGGAATTGACTCTTTAAAAAAAAAGAAAAAGAAATCCTAGCTAAGTACAAAGGAGGGAGCCAGTTAATCCCAAAGGGGAGAACACCTTCATGTCTTAAATCAAATTTATTGAATTGCTTCCCATCAACCTATTTATGAGGATTATGCTGTCAATGTCCATCCCCTAGGTGATTGTGCCCATCTTGGAAAGGGACAATGAAAAAAAATAAAGAAAAAGAAAAACTGGAAAACAGTTTATTTCATCACAGTGACTGAACTGTAAAGAGTCAGAAGAAATTTGAGTTACAGCACTATACTCTATCAGGCTTTATTTATTCCCATGTTACTTGCTTCTCAGGCTCCAAAGCCACGTAGTTTGGAGTTCAATTGCTCAGTGGAATTTTCTGGACCCCTCAAATGTACTCCTGGGATCCTTTTTGCCTGTCATTTAACTCTTGCTGAGAAATCAAATTCCCAGGCACTATCAGAGTATATTGGTCAAGAAATCATTATCAGTAACCGTGAAACTAATGATCAGTAATAGAAAGTGGCTTTTCATTGGTATGAAATAAAGTGTATATAAATAAGGTGTATTTGTGAATAGCGAAGTACCATGCAAATCTAAGTCACTATCTGCAGACATGCTTTCCTCTACCTGCTAACCCCTCTGACCACTCTCCCATTCTTCTTCACCTGGCCAACACCTGTAGACCATTCTACCCACCCACTCCCAAGGTCAAGTGCTCTGGACAGCTTCCTTAGGACTAGATTTATGCCCATGGTGTCATTCTTTGTTGAGAAAGTTGAAGCAATAGATTTTACCGCACTAACCACCTGCCAGCCTCTGTGTCCCCAGTCTCTGCCTCCCTGCTCCTTACACAGAAAAAATTACCTGTTTCCATCTAAGGCCAGATCTTCACTTGTGTCTAGATCCCACCTCTTCTCTCATTATCTAGAACACTCTAGTAATCCTCTCTCTCTCCTTCAGCATTAATATTTCATTTCCTACTTGGATCCTTCCCATGAGCAAATGAATATACTGATATGCTTTTCTATATTCTAAAAATAGGCTGCATTCTTGATCTTCCCTGACCCTAACAACCATCCTTTTTATCTCTTCCTTTTTGATGTAATAACACTCTGAAAAAAAGTTATATGTTTTTATTTTCTCTAATCTCTCTCCTTCCATTCTCCATTAAACTCTCTCCAATCTGAATTTCATGTAGTAAAACTGACCTGGTGAAAGACCATGACACTAAATACAGTGGTCAATCCCCAGCCCATTATCCCCCTGAACTAGACAAAGCATTGGGCAGCAATGAGCATTCCCTCTACATTGATGCATTTTCTCTTGTTGGCTTTCTGCACACTTAACTGGTTTTCCTTCCACTCTGCTGGTCTCTGGCCTTTTTAAGCTTCCTTTGCTGTTTCTTTTCCTTACCGAGGCCTCTAGGGTTTTAATCTCTTCTCCTCATGAGTAAATGGTGTAATTTAAAAAAGAAAAAGAAAGGAAAATGGATGTTGATTTCTCGATACATAGTTGTTCTTAATTTTATTCACTATTTAGTTGCTTCTAAAAGAGTTTAGAAATTATATTACACAGTCTTGAAGGACCAAATTCACACATAGTCACATAACCACAGGACACGTTTGTTAAGGCAAGAGAAATAAAATGCTGAAAATACTTGGGCATTTTTTTTATGCTTACAAGACACTAGATTTATGTTTAAATTTTTTTCCATCAATATTAATAATACAATTCAGTAGCTATAGATGAAATTTTACACAAGATAGTCATTAATTTTTACAGATATCATCTCATAATGACCTTGGAAAATTTGGTTTCCATTGTTATTGGACAAAATTTCATAATGCAAAAGTATTATGCTATATGTCAAGTTAGCTTTCGATTAAGGTTAATATTACTGAAATAACTACATCTGCTTTCCTCTCACTGTGATGTTTATCACCTAATAAAAATGCTAAAGTTACCAAGGAAAGATGTTTAATTTGTTCTCACTGCTCAGTTGTATGTTGCATCCTATTTTGTAGTAAATGGCATAATGTCCCAAGTGGGCTGCCATACTGTCAGATACATTATTTATACATAACATTACTGGTTAATCAATGAACAACAAATGCAGTAGCCTTTTCTTTTCCTCTTTATTTTTAAAGTGATAGCAAGATGAAATATGTAGGAAAACGTTCTCATTTTCCTGATATTAAATAATTTTTGATGATGAAAAAAGTGGAGTGTGCAAATGCGAACATAATAATTAAACTACATACCCTAGTGCATTCCAATGAAGAACAATTAACTAGTCAAATCTAAATGCGGTTGCTTCTTTTTCTAGCAAACATGCAGAAAACTCCTTTTATTATAGGTTGCAAACTACTAAATAAATAAGATTTTCCCCAAAGATATATATAAAACTTGTGTTAGAAAAAATAAATTAAAAGCCTAGTAATAGTCCATTCAGACTCTAAGTTCTGTCTCGAACTGTGTAATATGGCAACAAAGGAATAATAGGTATACACAGATAAAATACCTCCTTTAAAATTTCACTGATAGTTTGACAATGAATCAAAATGTGTTCAATTTCATTTTATATATGGAGAAAACTTTTAACTCTTTCCGAAGTTTCTTTCACACTTGCATTGTGCAATAAATAAAGGCACTGTTGGGTTAAATTTGCATTTTGTTCAAACATCTTTCTCTTCTCCCAGAAATACTATTAGAAAGGTAAAAGTGTTTAGTGGGGAAAATTATGATAGATTGTTTAACTTTATATTTTAAAATTCCACTTATTTGTGGGAAAATGGCTATCACCTGAATAGCAGAATTCTAATTAGATAACATAAAGTAGTAACAGGAATGTACTGAAATAGAAAGAATGACACTGGAGTGTTTGAGTTGTACAGAAGCAAACATATGGACAGATATCCAGCTAGGCTGTCACAGAACAAGTAACCTCCTCATTTGGTAAGTATTGAATTGTCCAATTCATAAGGGAGAAGCCATATGCTACGCTAGCATATTTAAAAAACAAAAAGGTAGAAAACAAAGAAATACAGACATCTATCACAGATAAGGAGCATTTACAGAGCCCCACTATGTGCAGGGAATTGAAATCATGTAAGTACATTTATTTAAAAATGAATCTCAAATCCTCCTGATTTAACTAGGTACAATTCCCAAATATGTAAACATTATTTCCTGTGAGAATTATAACAATATTCAGCAGCCCATATTTAAAAAAAAAAGGAAAGCAGGAGAAAAGAAAGATGGTTTGTTTTTACTTTAGCTCATTCTGTTGTGTTTTTATTAATAGAAGTTTTAGATCAATACCAAATATTCTACTCAGTTCCAGTGATTGAATATGAATACATTATGTGCATACAAAAATAGTGATAATCTAAGTTGATACAATAGTTCATTTTGCATTAGTGTCCTAGATGGGACAATGTTAAGAAGCAATTTAAATGAAATTCATTTAAATGTCAGCTCTCATGCTTGCGATTTTTCTATAATTGGTTATTTAATTAAAATAATTCTCATAGTCATTAATTTAGACTAAAACTTGCTGTGCACTGACATGTTTTAATTACATGGTATTAACAAAATTGATATGCTTTAAAAAAGCATGGTTAAATTTTAAACAAGAATAAATTAGAAATCTCATAGATCATCCTACTTAGTGTATTTATGAGAAAGTCGGTCATTTTAAATGTTTATTACAAACAAAGTCATAGCATTATTGTGCACACATTGCAGTTTATATCCCATATCCTTTAGAAAGATATAATGCATGTATGGGGCTCCCATTTTTGGATGTCTTTAACAACATATGAAGTAAACTAAATATTAACAGAAAACCACAAAATGATCCATGAAAAATTAATGCTTAAGTGATACAGAAGCTCATGGAGACTTTAGATAAGTAATGTAATTTTATACATAAGAAGATAATGACTAATTATATATTAAAAGATTTTAAAATGATTTTGTTATAACCATCTTCTAATCCTTCTTACGAAGACAAAAGAAATAGGTATATTGGTTCAGAATTTTTAAAAAATTAGTTTTCACATTACATTTGTGAGGTAACGTTTGTGACCAGTCACATTCTCATTTCAATCTTTGTCAAAGGACTAGATAAATATTTTACCCTTTTCAAATTGCAATTACAATCTTTGTCAGGAGTATGAGAAATCAGAATTTTAGTGTTTTCTATGAATTAGAGGACTTCTATATTGCTTTGACCTTTTTAATATTCTGTAATTTAATTGGATGGACAGTCTACTTTTACCCAGGATTGCCAGTCTTCCTATTTAATAAACTTACTGACACAAAGTACCATTTTAAATGGCTGCTTCTCCTTTGTTCCCTGAGCAAAAGCTTTTGGGCTGGTTAAAACATTGCTTTTACCGACCAATATTTCTCCATTTTCTTTTAGTCAATAGAGATTTTAAGTTTCTTATGTGGCCACCTGGGTTCCATTACTTCATTTGTGTTTGGGATGTATGATAGTTGCAGAATCAGGTTTCTAATCTAACTTCGTCATCCTCACTTGACTTTAAATTGGTCTAGGACCATGATCAGAGAAGCCCACTAAATGATACCCTAAGCTACCTCTTTCCAACACTTCTTCTGTAGATTCTTCTAGTGTGCAACATAAAAGAAACAGAGGACCATTTGCTCTTATTTTATATCAAGCTATGTCTATACTTTGTAAATGATGGCCCCAATATGGTGTGTCTGTTATTTTGGATTATCTTCACTATCAGATTGGACTTGGCATTGATGGTCCTGAAAACAAAGAAGGAAAAGAAATTAGTGATTTTTCACTTTTTTTGTTTTGTTTAACCTAGGTTCTATTTAGAGGCATCTAAATACATGCCTTAGAGAATTTTAAGAGAATAATTTTAGAGTTTAGAGAATAATTCTGATTCCCCTCTTCATTTTTCCTTTCTTGTTTAAAAATTCATAAAACTATATAGGATAAAATGGATTGGTAAGTATGGAAGAAAAAAGGATCATCTTGATTTTCATTACAGACATTTTCATGATTAGAGAGATGAAAATGGGAATACTTTTTGCTTCTTTAAATTTTCCTGCATTTACTGTGAAGTAAATTGATGCAATATTCAGCAGGATGCAAAATATCAGGTTAACATGATATTAAAGAAAAACAATTAACTCACTAATCAAATTAACTGCCTAATCAAATACTGCTTGACATATAGTAGTTGCACAATAAATATCTGTTGAATGATATTAATGACTGAATATAATAATAAATACACAAAACCAATTTGGTCTTTCAACTTAGGAGAATATAATTTTTTCTGAAAGAGAACAATGAGCAGATGTGGAGAGAAGCTCACAAGAATATAATCTCTATAGATTCATTTTCCCAGGAAAGTCTGATTCACAGTGGAGATGCTTCCATCCAGGTGTGCTAACTCTCTGCTCAAACCTTTTCATTCCCAGGTCTTTTTGGTTCCATCACATCACTATTAACATGAAAGAAAAAATCCCCTAATTAACCTGTTTTGTAATTTGAGATTTTTAACACATCTGGAGCTCTTAAAGTTTGGCATACAGATTATTTAGTGGTTCCTTCCTCTAAAATTTTGCAATATGTTCATTTTAAGTGAAAATTAGGAATGAGATGAATTTTTATCTTCCCAAATTCTCTGAAGGACCAGAATTCATGAGAGACTCTGAAACAGCAGAGATTTGATTCCTGGCTTGAACATCACTGTGTTTCTGGGACCTTTAGCAAGTTATTTTCTTGAAAGCTTCTTCATTTTAAAAATCATTCTGTCTCTTAATATCTACATGGGAGGATCCATACCTGGTTACTATTATCATCCAGATATCTTCTATCCTTTTCTTAAAATTTGCTTTGTCATCCAAATGATTTCCTATCTGCCTACCCCTGGACCTTCTGAGAGTGAATAAAGGAGTGGAGCTGGCCATACAACTCACATGCAGAGGACACATCGGGGCATGCCCACTGGGACTGTCATGCTGACGTGAGACTCACCCATGGGAGCCATGATTAAACGCATCATCTGCAAAACTTCCTATGTATAAGACAAATATTTTATTTTCAACTAGAACATTTCCTTGAAATCATGAATCCATGGTTTAGATTGGTTACCTGTGAGCAGGTGTGAGGATATTGACAGAAGGTTGAGAATCACTCAGGAGATTAGGCCTTCATGATGGAATCTAAATATCAGGATCATGGTATGTGGCATTAAAGAAGCAAATGGAAAACAAACAAGTACATGAAATCTCAAGAGAGTATCTGCATGAATATTTTAGGAGAAAAGAAGAAACATTGTTTTTTCTCAAGTTCAGGAATCCACACAGAAAAGAAACATACAATTTAACTGGATGTTTAGAAGCATTATTTAAAGAATAGCAAAAAATGTACCCACCTTTATCCAGTTTACTTGTGGTAAAAATATACTCTAACTTTGAAAATATATATATTCTACATGTCATTACAGAATAGGTTTACAATCAATCTGATTTTCTGTGCATAAGCATCTCTACATTTGGAACAATGTGAATAATTCCTCTGAATTTGTATTTTTACTAAAATATTTTAATGTTTGATCTTCATAAAGTGTATCAGATGATCACATTTAGTGTTTATATTTAATAGGGCTGGGTTGTACTGTGGATGAGTAATGGACTGTTAGCATACCCATATTTCCAAGGGCCTTTAATTTTTATCTTCCCATTCTCGCTTGCTCTTTCATCTATACTTGCTCTTCTTTTTTTAACCAATATGGCAGCAGAGCAAAGAGGCAGTGAGAGTGATTCAGATGAGAGAATATAATTAACTCTAGTAGCCTTCTCCACCAGTTCTTGGTATGGTCACCTTATTAGAAGGATGCATCATCTATAAGATTCAGAGACTTTATGTCAAATGGCTTAAATTCAATATTCCCCATAACTAATTTTTATAACTGTGGATAACCATAAAACAAATTGTTTCTGGAGGTAGACACAAATGACAATCAAATTGAAAAACAGGCAAAAAAAGAACAGATAATTCATAGGTAATATTTATATAAGTTACAATAAACATAGAAAAGATGCTTAGTGTAAGCAGTAATCTGAGAAACCAAAAATTAAATATTTAAATGACAGTTTTTGACCCAACAGATTAGCAAAAATTAAAAATGCAAGTAATACCCAATTTTGGTAAGGATATAGGGAAACAAGCCCTCTCATACATTATCAACATTATAGATCAAAAATTTTAAAGATGTACAAAATTTTATTTAATAATTTGACCTTAACAGATCTATTCAACAGACATAAATTCTCCTTTGTACACAAGCATGAATGCATAAATCTAATCATTTTATAGCTTCACAAATACAAAGAGGAAATCTTTGTTGGGAACCTATTATGTTTATATGACATTGTAAGGAAAATATATTTGAGAAGATTAAATAATTGTATTTGAGTTCTTAATTTGGAAATTGAGAAATATTTGGAAAGTCACATGTAAGATATTTTTTAAAGATTGCATTTAAATTTTTTCTTGCTCAATAAAGATTCATTTGCTAACTTCCACATGGCAAAAATCACAGTGTTTGAAATGATTTTTGGAACATCTGGAATTTTATATGTAAGTTCTATAAATGTAATTTTATATCTATATTTTACTTCTATATTCTTCAGCTACTAAAAACATTTCAAATCTGATCAGGGAAACTTCTCTCTACTGGTGGGAAAATGACATTTTCTTCCCTTCCTTCAGAGGATGGAAAGGAATTAGTAGAAATTAATCTATTTATTTATTTGTAGATGAATGGTGCATTACATATCCTCCCTGTGTCTGGATGCTCAGTTACATCCTGTGGATTCCCAGATGAAGACACATCCCTGCCTTCACAGTCAGACACAACAATAATTGTATATATGACCATCATCATCTGTTAGATATGAGAAGAATTCCAAGCCAGGCACAGTGGCACACACCTGCAGTTAAAACTATGTGGGAGGCTGAGGCAGGAGGATCACTTGAGACCAGAATCTCAGGGCTGCCTGAGAAATACTATAAGACTCTATCTCTAAAACAAGTAACAAAATAAGAATTTTTTCCCAAATTAAAACCTGCTCAGAAAACTTTGTATGCAAACTATTCACAATGTTTAGTAACCGACAAGTTCTCCAATTCCATTTGTAAATTGTGCAGGAGGGGGCCTCATCAGTTCTAAAGCATGATCCTGATTCTAATTGCCTCTTGGAGAGAGGACAGGAGAACTTGCTCAGTTCCCTGGAGAATTCCCTCTTTGGGGCCGCCATTACTCATTTCGCCATTCTCTGGTGAACACAGGTGATTCATCGAAACTTGGAGTCATCCTCTCTACTGTAGTGATGATAACCACTTTGGCAATGCCAGTTCTTCTGGGAGGGCAGAGGTGTTCAGGATGGAGGAGGTTAGGGGAATTCTCCGAAGTGTGGTTTTAGGGTTGTAGCTATACTTCAGGCCATGACACTGGTATAAGCTATAATCCTGGCTCCTGGGAAGTAACTGTGTACCCTCATGGTTCATTGAGGGAAGATGCTCCTACCCTGTAGGTATTATTATGAGAAGAAAATGTTTCTTATTTTAACTGCTAATAAGGACCTTGGGCTCTCCAACATTGTTCCTTTAGATTCCTTTGCATCTCCCTCAAGGTACAAGTCAGTCCTCTTTCTCTTTGACCCAGTTCTTCACAAATTTCCTCTCATACCAATGATGGGCATTTCCTCCCCTGAGAAACTGTGCAATCAGATTACCTTGGTAATAGGGAAAAAGGAGTAGAAATAGGCAGCTCAGCCATCATTTATGGATCAAGTAATCCATTTGCAGTCTGGGTGGCAGAAGACTCTCTGGGTAGAGACTGAGGATGGAGGGAATCATAACAACTGCCAGGGAATGTAGAATCCTGAAGAAGTGCTCTCTCAAAACTTTGAGGAGGGTTCTGTTTTTGTAACAGTTGGGGACTTGAAGTAACATTTACTGGGCACTCTTCCTTTGTTGAGAAGGGGAGCACTTGAGTGAATTTTTCAGTTACTCAAAATTAAGTAAAAATCGTTTGAGGAAATGATGACTATGAATTTTCTTAGTTCAGTCAAAGAATGAATTTCTGGTTTCAGGGTGCTCTTAAACTGAATGCACAGACATACTTAACTTCTCTCAGATGAATTGATTCAGACTTTGTTGCTATGTCTTGCTACTTTTAAACTTACCAGGGAAGACAGAGAGGGACATATGCGTGTTGTGCTTTTTGTGGTGGGGAGGTGTGCGTGTGTGCACGCATGCGCATATATGTGGGTTGACAATCTGCTGTCTGGACTGGGAGGTCAAGAAATGTTCTCCAGACACTTCAGCAAAGAAAAGGACCAGAGTTGTAGCCCATTATGTCAGACTGTCTCAGCAAGAGGTCCAGAGGTGGCTGTGTAGGTGTCCTTGCAAGAAAAGGAAACTAATACAGTACATGACAACTAAATTACACTCTTTCTTTTATAAATTGGAGTCTACAAATTTTATCTACCTTATCAGACAATTTGATAGCCCAAAATGGAAGATCTCAGTTTAGGTTGCCAGAGTGAACAAAAACAAACAAAAAAAAGGATACTCAGGTAAATTTGAATTTTAGATAAACAACTAATAATATCTTAGTATACTTGTGTTCAAAATTTTCCAAGGGATGTACTTGTATAATTAAAACATGTATTTGTTGTTTATCTGAAATTCTAATTTAACTGGATATCTTATAGACCCAACCTCAGTCTTGATTTTCTTAAATTCATGTCTCTCCAAAAAAGAATTTTTGTTGTATTATATGTAAGTATGGCAAGAGGTAGACCCAGTCAACACTCATTTATGACCATCTTCTCCCATAACTTTTTATTGTTGGAGTCTCAAAAGGTAAGTACTCAATTTTTTTCACCACCTTTTTGCAGGAGTAACCAAAGGATTGAATTATGGTCAAGGAATCAGATGAAGAAGGCTTGTAGGCAGAACTCCCTTCTGGAATAAAAACACAGCGCTTCCCAAGGAAAGACTTTTTGATCTTTCTGTCTTTTCCCTGTCAGTTATCCAAAACTCTTGTCTTTAAAGTGCTATATCCCTCTTCTGAGCAAAAGGCGACAAACATAGGGACAAAGTTCTACACCTTGATGGAGAACACCTGGGTCACAGATGATTACTGAGTCACTCTATCTGCTCTGGATCACCAATCTCCAGACTTTTTGTTATTTCATAGAAAATAATTTTCATCATTTCAAGTTATTATATTTGAGTTTCCAGTTAATTGTAGGTGATTGAGATCCTGACTGATGTCTGTTGGGACTTCTACCCTATGGAGATGTTTAGCTTTACATAACTAAAAAAAAGATCGAGTTTTAAAAAGATAGAATGACATCACAGGTAAACCAATTTTCTTTTATGAAGGTATTCTGGGGCTGAGGAGAGAGTACTGTAAAATAAACATGATGTCCCTATTGATTCTTAGAAATCTAGGTTGAAACTCTATGATCAGAGGGATTATGACAGAAGTTTCTTATGAGCAATTCGGTGTTTGCAATCAACTTTCCATCACTATAACAAACACCTGAAATAATCAATTTATCAAGAGGTTTATTTTGGCTTACAGTTTTGGAGTTGTTGTCCACCACAGGGTGGACCAATTGTTTTGAGACTTCTGGTGGTAGGGAGAACAGAGCATATCTTGGTGTAAGCATGTGGTAGAGCAAAACCACTCATCTCATGGACAGAAAGTGAAAGAGAGATAAAGGAAGGGAAGGGGGTCCCACTATCCCTGTGAAGGGCACATTACCAATGACCTGAAGATCTCCTATGAAGTCCCACCTCTTAAGGTTCCACCACCGTCTAAATAACACAGAAACCTTAGGGGCTCACTCAGATCTGAACTATAGCACTTGTTGAAATAATAAGAAAAGATAAGCAATCAAACTGAGAAATTTTGGAAAATTTGGGACACAAAAGAGGTGTTTCTGGGCTAAGTGACAGATCATGGACAGAGTTGGAGAAAATACTGTATTCAGCCACTTGGTAAAGAACACACCACTTCTCCAGCACTCCAGGTCAGCAGTTTGGGGAATGTCCAAATGCAGCCTCTTTGGAATGAGCACCAGTCTTCTCACATGGGGGACCACCAACAGGGGCAGAAATGGGACCTTATAGGGCACAGCTAAAAACATGCTAGAGTCAGAACAAAGAACAGCTAAGTAGTGAGGGAAGCTGAGAGGCTGGCTTATGAGCACAAGGGAAAAGTCCCTTAAGCAACTCTTGTTAATTTCTAGGGAATATTTTGAAGTGCACTGAAGTTATTAATACTAGGAATTTGATCACTTGCATTTGATAAAATAAGTTTATGGTATTTCAGCATAGGTTTTTGGTAGGACAGTATTTCCATTTACACAGGATAAATGTCTCCTAACTGACTTTTATGCTTCTTTCCTTCACCTCAAATCCATGCTGCTACTAGATCATGTCAGCTCCATATTTTAAAATCTTTTAATTATTGTTTTGCCTACTAAGTTCAGATTAAGTAACTTTCATAGTACATTCTTTGATAACTTTTCAACTTGATCTTCTAACTCTTCCCAAAGTGTTCCTTTGTAGTCCATCCATGTAAACAACTCCCTGAATACTTATGTCCTTCTTTGACTGGCACATTCTCTTCTGACTGAATGGAAGATCATTTTTCTCTTCACCTGCTTTCATGTACTCCTACAGATTCTTCAAATACATTCTCCAAATGGTTTTCTTTATTAAGTCCTCTCTGAGTCTCTCCATGGAGGATTAGTTATTATCCAATGATGTGACTCCCATAATAGTATGTACATATTCCTATAATGAATTCTTCCTTAATACTAGAATTACTTGATCCCATGTCTCTTCCATGATATCATGAGTTCCTTGAAGGCAGCTAATCTGTTTTCAACCTCTTTTTAAAACAAGCATCTAAAGAGTAAGGGTTTGACATTTTTCACTACATTCATGAATGACTCATACTTTCTAAAATGAATTCTTCAAATACTGTTATTTCTATAAGCCAAGCATTCCTCAATGTGGTTGATATATCCCATTCCAACCACTAATACCATAGATTTAGAACTTCATCGGCCAGCTTTAAAATTACTCCCATGGCCAGTATTCTTTATCCATCAGAAACATTTTTATAAGGGAAATTATTTGAGCAGATTTGTGATTTCAGACAAATAATCCTTGTGGCTATATAGAAATTGGACTGTAGCTGGTGAAAACAGGAGAAAGCAAGCCAATCCACTTTCCATGTAGATGCCAGAGTAAATTTTTCTAAAACCCATAATTCTGCTCACAGGACTTTCCTTTTTCAAAAATTTTTAATGGAAAATGTTGAGCTGAGTATGTGTTTCAACATTATTTCTCTTCCAGTTTTCTGTTGAGGTTCCTAAATTCACACATAAAAGGAAATTTCACTTCACAAATGGAACCCAGTGTGGAGTTTTAGTGGATTACCTCCACATTTAACATTTTCACTGGGTCAGGAGAGTGGCCCAGGTAGACCATAGTAGCCTCTTGACTGTAATCAATTCCCTTCTTGAGACACCAGGAGAGGAAAACAGACTCCTTTATCATTAGGTGCACTCAGATATGTATGTCCTAGTTATTATTCTGGATCCTGTGATTAGGGTCACTCACCCTCCAGCATTCAGTCTTACTCAAGGACGACCAAGCTGCTGAGTTGAACTGATACAAAACAACGCAGCTGGAAGAAGACCTAGCCCCACTACCTGCCATGCTCTAAGAAAAACATGCAAACCACTGGACTATTTTCAACTGAAGACCCCAAGGCTGAGCTGATTTTGCCTAGCACTTTGGGACTTGAGATTTCTTTTGAAACTCTTGCCCACCAACAATTTACTTCAGTGTAGGAAAATAGTCCTTCTAATTCAATCATCTCCAACATCCCTGGAAGAATTATCTTCATTTGCTTGATGATGTCAAATAGTCAGAAAACCCTACAGTCAGACCTACATAACACAGGGAATAAGGGACTACTAAGGATGCCCTTAAATACCATGAGAATTAGTGCTATTTGAGTGCTTACTCTGTACCAAGCACTGGCTACTTGGTGTATATGTTTAATCATCATGATGACTCCATGAATTTGGCACTATTAGTAATTTTATTTTATAAATGAGAAAAGAGAGGAACATCTTCTAGGCAGTAAGTAAAGATCTGCAGTTAAAACCCAAGCAGTCTTACCAGATGGGCTATACAACCTCTACTGGTAATGTTTGGCAATGTTTACCACTATGGTCACTCAGTGAGGGTGCATTGGATATATGACAGGAGTCAGAAACTACAAGGAGGGAAATGATCTGTGCAGATAGATCAAGTGTGTCCCATTGATTAAAACAGAGCAGATAGAAGAGAACTTGAAGTATCTACTGTTCAATCTCATTGACAATTGAAAGATAATGGCATTAAGAATTGTATTTATTGGATCCAGGCTGCCATATAGGGGGACAAATCAAAATATGGAAAGAAAAGACTTTGTAGTATCAGAAGCAGAAAGTAAACCCCTGAGAGGAATGAAGGAATAATGAATGGGTGTGGTCCAGATCAGAATTACTGATCTTAAAATCCAGCTTCAGAAGTTATACTAGAGCTTAGAGGGAAAATGTACTGATTTTCAAATTTTGAGATAAAAGATAAGAAATAGATAATAGATGAAACTTGAGAAAGACTTGAGTAGAAAATCATTTCCTGCATGGAAGGACTGTGTAGGACATGTTAGATATAAAAGTCTCAGTAATAGAGGCACAATTTTTAAAGGCATATTTTTAAAAAATCTTCAAAGACATACTACAGCCAAATGAAAACTATATCATGACAAAATTTTAAAAATAGAAGAAAGTTGATCAGTAAGCTTATGGAACAGTAAAATATTTTAAACCCTAAGAAATAATTGATGCCACAGGAAATACACATGTGAAGTATAATATATTATGAAAGGAACCTTGAAATAGACAATATTAGCAATAATCTGCTTCTACAATTGTCAACTCATCTTAGTGTAATAAAAAAAGAATGAAAATTTGCTACATTCTTATCTCAAGGGAAGTGATGACTTGTGTATTAGTCAGTGCTCTTTAGATGAAGAGAACCCAGAGAAGATATAGATACAGATAATATAAGAAAGACACTGTATGGATAGATAGATGTAGATAGATATGGGTGTATATGTATAATTACAAAAAAGGGATTTAATAGATCAACTTACATGACTAAAGCCTGGATACTCCCACAGTGGCCATCTGCAAACTAGAGAACCAGGGAAACCAGTAGTTGGTAAGTCTAAGAAGCAGGAAGCTGAGACTGAAGGTCTGGATGGTCCTTGGAGAATCACTTGGGAGTCCGTGTTCCAAGGCTGAAGAAACTGGAGTCTGGTGTCCATCGGTGATGGAAATAACAAAAAGCACACCAGCTCAAGAAAAGTCCATATTGCGTACAACACCTGGTTTCCTCTTTCTTTCACTTTTTTTCCATTTGAGCCACCACCCTCCTGGATGGTGCTGCCCACATTCAGAGCAGGTCTTTCCCCACACAGTTCTCTGACCCACATGCCAATCATCTCTACAAACACCCTCACAGACATAGTCAGCTGTGTGCTTTATTAATTTCCTAGACTTCTCACAATTCAGCTTAGTTGAGCATCAAGAGTAACCATCACAACTTGGTCAAGTAATTCATAAGTAAAATACGTTCAAATATATTATTAAGCCACTTGTCTATGTGTAGTGTTCCTCTGGTTAAAATGGTCCTGACAGAGAGAGCCACACAGTCTACTGCATCACTTTTCAATCTGCTGTCATCTCATCTCACCGGATCGATGTTTCCTGACCCTTCATCTACAATAGCATATCTCATTACCATTTGTGATTAATTCTTATAAAGCACTTCTATCATAAACAAATTTTTTTTTCTTTCTTTACTGCCACTCCCCATTGAATATAAATTCCCTGGTGTCAGGATTATGTTTTATTAACCATTCCATCCCCTATGCCTAGAAGAATTGCTGGCACATAGTAGATTCTCAATAAATATGAAAGAACAACATATAGAATGCTTCTATCAATCAATGAGGACAACATCTACTCCAAAGACCCAAAATAAAAAAGGCCATGAAAAAGCCATTAAATTAATGCATGAAAATATGGTTACCTTCACTAGCAATCAAAATAGAGAAATTGAGCCAGTGAAAAGGTATTTTATACTTCTATTAAAATATTTTAAAGATTGATAATATTCTGCATTCACATGATGGGAAGAATGTAATATATCTATTTTTAAGGTGGATTTTTGTGGTCTACTAATATTCCTTTGGATCAGATAATTCACTTGTAGTGATTTTTTCTATTGAAACATTTTTATAATTCTCTAAAGATAGAGATTTAAATGTTGTGCCACATTTTCACCAAAGTGAACTGTAAATTATGCTGATCCCATTCAGTACACAAAGATAAAATGTGTTTTTGTTGCTGTACATAGAAAGAAACATAAACTTACTTCTCTGGCAGTCTTTGGTAGGTAGAAATACATAGTAATTTGTTTCCTAGTTTAGGTGTTTTTGTAATGTCTGAAAATTGACAATAATATCTAATATTCTATAATCATTAAGAAGAAAGTAGAAATGACATTATAAAATCTTTAAAAGAATTTGCAAGCCAGTTTTCTCAGTCCTGAAATCTTCTCCACAGAGGGTCTATTAATCTTTTGGTCTTTTTCTAATATACTACTGAGTCTGATGTGCTGGTGTCTCTTTCAGGTTGTTTCATCTATGAAATAAGCAGGATTACTCTGCAGATTTCTTCTTTTCTTGCACTAGGCTAGTCCAGTTTGAGTTAACGCAGCTACATTTGCCTCATAAAATTAGCTCCTATCCAATCTTGCCCCGTGCTGTGCTCAACTTATGATCCAATGCTCATACTTTTAAAAAGAAGTGTTGTTTTTTTCATGTCTTGTGTGCTTTTGTTCATGATCTTCTCTGTCTCACAGACCCTTTACTATCTTCTTTCTTTGGTAAACTTCAAATTACTTCTTGAGACACAGGTTAAGTGTCCTGGCTGGTATGAAGCCTCCTCTACCTCCCCTGGGGGGTTTCTTTTTTCTCAGATCCCTACTCACTTTATAATATTATCACTCAATAGCATTTATCGTATTGTGGTGTAATTATTTTTCTTCATGTTTGCCTCCCTGACCTGACTACAGAGTATTTCTGGTACAGTGTTTGATGCATGATAGTTTCTCAAACTCAGTACATATAATTTGAATTAGGCAAAGATACCCAGGACCACCTGAGAGTGTATGAGTTAAAAGTAAAAGTTCACCCTTTTCTTGTTCTTCCCTTTGAATGATTATTTAATTTTCCAGGCTGATAAGGTCAGCAGTTACTGTATTATAGCAAAGAGTGAGGTGGAGTTTTAATGTCATCTCTCCTCATGCCTCTTGTGCCTGCAGACTCAGAGAGGTTTTCCTGTCCCTACTGAGACCTGTTAAAGTGTCCCTTACCTTCAGCTCTTCCTTGTTTCATTTGACCTGGCATTTCTGGCTGTATATTTTTCTGGGTGTGCTCTTCCATAGGCAAGAACACTTTGTGACTCTTGGTTCCAAGGAGCAATCACATTGTGCCTGCTTCCAAAGTGTTGCTCAAAAGCAAAACACTTGGATGCCACCAAGGGCCAACAAATATATATGCCAAGATGAATATCGTGAAAACTGACTAATGAATGTGGCATCTGAGCAAGATCTTAGTTCTTCCTACTGAATAATTTTTGTTTCTCAATTTCTTCATTGATTTCTGATTGTCCTAATTTCTTGTATGATGTTTTACATTCTTGGCTTTCATCCTTCCACATTTCAAACAATAGAGCTGAAGTCCTTGAAGTCCTCTCTTGAACCTGAACTGAAATTTAAATGTTTCTGGGATTTCAGGAGTGCCTTTGCTATTCATGTGTTTATTAAGTAAAAGTGAAGGGTGGTTACTCATCTGAGGAAAATTAAAAGGGCTGTGGAAGGAAACATGATTAAATATTTCTCCATGCCAAATTTAAGGATTAACCTGTAATCCTGTGGAGAGAAGGATCCCTGGCCAAAGGGGAGGGGAACTTCATATGGATCTCCATGAGATAAGAGGGCAATATAAAAACTGTTTTGTACCAGGAGTAGCCCACTGCATGGTGCGGTGGCAGAGGCCTTTGGAAGCAGAGCCACTCTTTGACATCTGGTGTTAGTCCTATTGGAAATGCCAGGAACAAGCACCCATCACAAAAATGTGAGCTCCAAGCACACTCTCCCAAATCTAACTGGTTGTTTTATATTTATTTATTTAAGTATTTTAAATTAACAAATATGCCTAGCACAGACATTATGGAAAACAGTATGGAGGTTCCTTGGACAAGTGGAAATAGAATGACACGGTAGTCCACCTTCTGTACATAATTCCAAGAGAAGTAAAATCACTACCTTGAAGAGAAAGCCTACTCCCATGTTCATTGTAGCACGATGCACAATAGCCATAAGGAAACATATGTCTATCGATAAATGAATGAATAAAGAAAATGTGGTATATGATATACAGTGTAATATTACCCAGCCTTAAAAAGGAAAATCCTGCCTTTTGCAATACCATAGATGAATCTGGAGGACATGTACTAAATGGAATAAGCCAGACACACAAAGATAAATGACATGATCTCACTTATATGTAGAATCTAAAAATGAAAAAAGTTGAACTTAAAAAAGAGAGTACAATGGTAATTACCCAAAGCTGGGTGTTCGGGGGAAGGGGGAGATATTGGTCAGAGGTACAAACCTTCAGTTGTAAGATGCATAAGTGCTGGAGCCATAATGTCTGGCATGGTGACTATAGTTAATGTATTTTATACTTGAATTTGGCTAAAAATCAAGTGTTCTTATCATATACTTGAAATGGCAACTATGTAAAGTAATAAATATATTAATTAGCTGGATTGTAGTAATCATTTCACAATGTAAGCACATGTTAATCCATCACATTATACATTCCAAAATATACAATTTCTATTTGTCAATTTTTCTTTAATAAAGCTGGAAAAATTGTGAAAATAACAGAAAATACAGGAAAAATATAATGAAGAAAATATAATAAAACATAAGACCTTCACAATTCTATGGCCAGACAGCTATAATTTATGTAATTATTTTTATTTTATATAAATTTTTTGTTCATCTTTCCACTGAACAACATGAACGACATTTTCAAGATTTACTGTGACTTCTCCATAAAATTTATCATTAGTACCTCCCCCCCACCCACCAAAGGTAGAGTCACTTTAACTAACTTTGTCTCCTACTTGTTCTCAGAACATTCTTTTATCAAAAAAAAAATGTGCATTTGGACTGGGGATGTTAGTAGAGTACATGCTTATCATGCATGAGGTTCTGGATTCAACCTTCAGCACCAAAATCACACATACACACACGTGCCCACACATACACACACACACACACACACACATGCACACACGTAATAATAATTTAGTCAACCTAGTTATTTAAGTATGTGTCTTCCTCTTACATATCAGAAGCATTTTTAACACAAATGTCTAGCCCTAGTTCTGGTACACAGTAGAATTTTATTGTTAGTTGAATAGATAAATACATGAATAGATAATGATAATTATATTAGCCATAGGATACTATATTAATAGCTTTTTCTATCACACAGATATAATGCAATAGTTATTATTCTCCACTTTTTGGAATACTAATCTTATATCAAGGTATTATTACAGAAAATATTGACAGCATATGTTTTTGTGCTAAATATACATCTTTCTATAGTTTTCTGATCATATAATAAAGGAAGAGTTACTGGATTAAAAAGCATAAATATTATCCATTAAAGGACTGTCTTTCCAAAAAGTCTACTATGAATGTAAAATCCCCAGCAATGCATGAACTTCAGTTTCACCTCATCCCTACAAACATGAGGTTCATATATGCAAGATATTTTTATGTATATGCACATTAATTGGATTATAATTTAATATATAATACATTAATACATGATGTTTTCATTACATATATAATAAAAAAATCATATCACATTAAATTTTGTTTTTCAAGTACCATTGAAACTATCAAATCTTACAAATTAATGTTCATTTTCAAATCATGTCAATTGTGAATTGGCAGTATCAAATAAAATCAGATATGTGTGTATGTTTATGTATATAAATCCTACTATGAGAATATTGTCAGATTTCTGATATGTGCAAATACCAACTCCATGACTGATACATTGGACAAAGAGCAAAATTCAGTTAAGTTATATATTGTGATCCAATCTGCAGGATAGTCATTCCTTCCCTGATTCCAGCTAGATACTTATAAGTCGGCTACACGACAGGACTGTCCTGACTTCTGCTTCCATTATGCCTTTGGCCTGTTTTGGTCATTTTGATTTTTTTAGGTTTGGTTTGCTAAGTTACTGTGTATTGACAGTTCTTTAGAACTGAAGTCCTTTTTCTCCCTGCTGTTTAGAGAAGATTCATTTTTCTCTTACTGTTTGATTGCCATGGTGAAAGTGTGGTATCTGGAAGAGCAATGGTTTTCATTGCATTTCATTTCACTTAGTGAAAATGAAACAATTTCCATATCATATTAGGCATTAGTCTTTTTCTTAAAAGCTGTGGATTGTCATTAACTGACAAAATATTCTGCTGCCAAGATCTTGCAAGTATTGTATTTGCTGTTTGATGCCAAACATCCTCTTTAAATGCTAATGAACAGAGTATGGCATGCATTCTGTTCTTGATAGATTATGCCTTTACCTTCTGTGGTCAGCAGAAGGGGAATCCCAGCCCATATGATCTCCATTCTGGCACAGCTAGTTAGCACTTGCAAGTACTACTCAATCTTATTCCTACATTGAAAACAACAGCCTCAGCCTACTTGCCCCTGCTATGCCAAAGAAGCAATGCTGTGAGCCCTTACATTCTCTGGGCCAGCTCTCCTCAATACATTAACATTCAACTTCACATCCATCTCAACTCTCTTCCAAATTATAGTAAACCTTGAATACAAGACCAACTAGTTTGGCCTTTCCTCCAGAGGCATTTGAGAGCCATCAAAGAATTAAAGACAATGTGGTGAGGTGATTCGGTGAAAGATTTTTCAGGAGGGAAGATAGTGAAAAGAGTATGACACAATCAGTTAGGCATTTGCAATAGTCTGAGCCTGCGCTCAGGCAGGGTAGTGTGGACACATTACTTAGGGAAGGGTTTGGGGAAGGTGCCAGAGGTTCAGCTTTGGGGCCAGCCTATTTTGAGTTCCAGTCAGAGCTTCACCACATATAGCTGTGTTGACATTATAATTAAACCTTTTTAAAACCTATTTTTTTTTTATCAAGTTTATTACCCGTTAACTGGTTGTTATGACAGGAACTAAAATTCAGAATTGTTACAAAGGTTATGGGAGATAATGAACTAAAACTTGTAACATTGTACCTAGCATGTGGTGTGTTTAAAATTTGTAGTTTTCTGTTACTGGAAAACAAATTCCCACAATCTCAGCAGCTCCCAACCACACACATTTTTTTTTTTTTTTTGTCTCAGAGTTTTTCTACCACAGAAGTGTAGGCACACTTGAGCAGGACCGCAGTTCAAGGTCTTTAGGTGATGCCATTAAGGCATTGGTCACACCCTAATCCTGTCTGGAGCTAAGAGTCCTCTTCCATTCCTGCAGAATTCAGTGTCTCACATTTTAAGGCTGAACTCTCCAATTTTTCAGTGACTATCGGTGGAGTTACTCAACTACTAGTGGTGGCTCACAGTTCCCCACCAGTGGCACCCTTAGGTCCTCTCACCTCATGGCAGCTTACTTCCAGGCTTAAGCTGGGAAGACAGAGTCCTTTATCATGTAAGGAATTAAGGAAGTGATCCTTTCATCACCTTGGCAGATATAATTGGCTCACACCAAGTCACAGGGTTTAATTCCACATTCAAGAGAAGGGGGTTATTTAAGAATATGGATCATTGAGGTCATCTTAGAGTGCTACATATTACCATATTTGTATGTATACACACATGCACATATAACTACATATGTGTATATGTGTGTGTGTGTGTGTGTGTGTGTGTGTGTTAGTGGTTCTATCAGTCAAATCTTTTTGTTATAAGACAAAAACTTGGCTTAAAAAGGATTAACAAAGTAACGTTTCCAAAGGGAGACTCATTAGAAATATTCTGAAATTGTTCACAGGATCCACAGGGATGTGGTTATCAAGATAGGGTTCATGACTTTAGGAACCCGAATAGAAATCATAATATCTCAGGAGATATAATGGCTCAGCACATTAGGAGGCTCAGTTTCCAGATGTACTGACTTTACTTCTTTCTTGGATTTACCATTTCTGCCTTCTTAGTGAAACTTGGGAATTTCCTTCATTAAGGTCTACAACTTGAACCTTTTCTGTGAGGGAACATAATCTCCCACTACCTCTAGAAGAAACATGTTTTGAAAGGACCCCAAGTAGTTTGCGGTAGACAATATGAATATTTAAGAGATTAGTAACTCGGGCCCAAAAAAGAGGATACCAGGATTGACCCATCCAGCTTAGTGTTCCCTCTCAGAGTTAAAGGAATTTTATCAATTCCCAGAGACCTGTGGGGCTGGAAAGAGAGCTGGGCAGATGGAAAACTGATAGAGTGATTATTTTTTCCCAAAAAATATTATGAATATTTTTAAACAAAAAGTAATTACCCTTATATATCTACTTCCTAAATCTTATCATTGTTAACATGTTGTTATGTTTTCTTTAATGCATATCTATCAATCAATCAATTTTGATTTTGATTCATTTCAAATATGTTGCAAATGTCAGTATACATTGCCCCAAAGACTTGAATGTGGTTGTCATTTAAGTTTGGTAGATTGAGTTTGAAGTTAAAGGTCAAAACACAAGCAGTCCACTGGATTAACCTAAAAGGATAAACTTTCACAGATACTTATTTCTCATTAACTTGGCTATTGTTTTCCTAAATCTAATGCAAAAAGTGATGTTTATTTTTGACACTTTATGAAAATGGAGAATATGTTTGAATAGAGAAATATGTACAAATAATATTAGGAATAAAAGGAAAAACAATATAGGAAGCCTCACCATTCATTGAATTGATAGACAAATCCTCTTATTTGTCCAAGGTAGAAAACCTGCCATCATAAACTCCTTCCTAACCCCTATTATCCATTGCTGCCAGTCAGTCAGCTCCTTAGAGTTCTCTATTTTACCTTCCTTCCTGACCTTCTCAAATGTTTTTCTGCTTTCCAAATCTATTTCTTTCCAACTTTCATCTTGTTCTTAAAGTAACAAAAACTTCACAAATTATCCACCTGAATTGAGTAACTTCTCATAATCTTTATAATGCCAATAGTTATTGTTCTAAATACATATCTGTTTTTGTCATACCCTAAAACTTAATACTTGTGCTCTTCCTGAAGGAGAAATCTCCTATCTTAATATCATGGGCAAAGTACAATAGTATCAGATATTTTATAATGTCCTTGTCAATATCCTAAATAACTGTTAAGAACATTTGCATCATTCATATTTTGGCTATTGTCATTTAGTTGCCTTAAATGACTGTTGTTATTATTTCCAATCAATAAATATCCTGAGTTGGCCCGGTAGGCTCTGGGTCAGGCTGACATTACCATACATCCTGGAATGTTGTCATGGAATGATAATCCATGAGTAAGAAGTAAATATCTATTATGTTAAACTTGAACAGGGTGCATTTGTTACAGCAGTTAACACTGTACATGATGCCAAAAAGCAATGTAACTATTCTGCCCACAATATCTTTCCAGAATCTACCTAAGACCCACATTGGGACTGAAGAATTTCATAATAGCCCAGTACTATTTAATACAAAACAGTGAAAATGACAATTGATCAATAAATGACAATAGGAAATTTATCCCCATTGAGATTGTGTTTCCCCTGAACATATATCTGGTAAATAGGCCTTCATAAAATACTGTGTATAAGAAGTGAAAGATTTGTTTTCATTAGGTTTAATCCTATGGTTATTCACTAGAATGTCCTAATAGAAAACATGTCTATTAAATTGCCACTATTTAATAGGCTTACATTTTATTCAGCTACAAAAAATGTATTAACGTCTAATCAAGTAATAGGTCAGCTTCACAAATTTAGAAAACACAAGATCTGAAGTTTGTATAAGATGGGAACTTGCAATAATGATATAATGCTTTTGGTTTTCATTAGTGTAAATGTTCTCATTTTTTAATATTTTTGGTTTTCAGGAATATTGAACTTAAAGGTTCATTTTTAAGAAAAATTAACCAAATTTACTAGATGGTCAGAACTATTTACAAGATATTGTGTTCAATTCTTAGAGCATTTTAGTAGAAATTTTGGTCATTTGTAAAGTCATTTAGATATTAGAAATAAACTATTTAGATGTAATAGAAAAATGTTTATATGACTGAAAAATCTGTTATTATAAGAGCTTTTCCATGATTCTAATTATCTTTCCTAATACACTTCACAATGAAATTCAATTTTCATAATTTCAACAGGAAAAAAAAACAGCACTTTATTAGTGAAATTGAAATGCATTGTGTGTTCACAAATGAGAGGGAAAAACTTATCAAAATGCATGCATAATTTTTAAGAAAATCAATTGATATGGATTTCTCTGACAATCAAAGGTGTAGAATGAATACTTTATTGTCTAAACTTGGAGACATTGCAACCCGTGTTGCCAAGGACGTACCACTTTATCATGGAACAGAAGGGGTTTTAATTAAGAAAAACCCTGGTCTTGGAACTGTCAAATTCATGAACTTGGGCAAAATTTTTACTTCTTTTAACCTGTTTCTATATTAGAGACTGAGTCAATCATACTAACTGGATAGAGCTATTAAGATGAAAAGTTCCAAGTATCTAAAGGGCCTCCCACACTCATAAGCACACAAAAGGCCCACAAAAGGACCAGCTGTTTTCCCTTGGCTTCCTGCAAGAAAATTAAGGGCAGAAGTTATTTGTCTTTAACAAAGAGTAATGATTGGACATATCCCAAGGCAAAACATACAGGTTTAGAATTTGAAGCATGTTGTTTGTCCCCAACAAATGTGACCCTGCAGAGAAGCCAGGATAACAAAAGCACATTTTCCAGACCTGCATCTTCACTGATCAGATTTGTGACTCTGAGAAAACGGGTGCATTTCATAGGATCTCAGCTTTTTCACCTCTAAAATGATAAAAATGAGAGTGTTAAGAGTCAGGATCTTCTTTCAGGAATGAGAACCACCATGTCCCTGTCTCCCTGATAGAAAAAAAGTTCTGGAAGGTCTGACTAACTGAAAAAGTTTGAAGTTTTTAAAAGAATTATAGCAGTTTATCTTCCTTTTCATGCTTTTTCTTTCTTTCAATAGGCTCTTTACTCCAAAATGAATTAAAGGATAGATAATACTCCTAACCTCACAAATTTTCTCTGTTTGTTCTTCAGGTTCTTCAGTTTTATCCTCAATATTTTGAAATCTTTGAAGAATTGCTTTTCAAAATACCACTACAAAGATCAAGCAAAGCTGATATTTTCAAGGCAATGGTACAAATTCTCTATATTTCTTCAATTAAGTACTCTCTCTAGAGCTTTTCCCTACCATTGGCTTGCTAATGTGGACTAAGTATAAACTTTCAAGACACAAACTCCCCCACAGGCCTTTACATGTATATTGAATGAAGTCAAGTATTGGATGGTAATAAGTGCATTTATAAGCATTATTTCTATGGTGAAAAAAGGTTAATTTGAAAGTCATTCCTCCATTCAAGAAGAACAATTTTCTCCAGTCTTTGACTATTTATAGAAAGACCTTTACATGTGCAAACTAATTAATATATGGGATCAATTTCAAGGTATTTTTTCTGGTTCATCACCACTTAATCATTCAATTTAAAAAACATTTTAAAGGCCAAGTCTAAAATAGATTTGCACCCACGCCCCCAGTGTGAATTTTTCATTCTTTACAACATGCAGTAGGTACTGTATAATGACCTTTTCTCTGTTTGGAACAGGGATTAGAATAATACATTTGACCCTTTACAGTCACCTGGGAGAGATGTTAGTCTCCATGTTCAATAAACTGAAATATGTCTCGAGTGTCCCAAGGTTAAGGCCATGACTTTAAACTATTTAGCACAGAGTATCATACTGATTCACTTAGACTCTCAGTCTTTTTAAAAAAATTATTAGACTGAATTATATATACTTTATCAGAACAATTTCTTTTCTTCATACAATTAAAGCAAATATTTTACATTGCAAATAAAGCAAGTTAACCTAGATGCATTGTGCATTATAATAAAATTTATAGCTGCATAAATAGCAGTGTAAACTTACAGAAAGACTAGTAATTATAGTGCCATTGATGGTCTTTGTTGCTTTAATTCTGAGGCAGCCAGAATGATTAAACTGAATCTTAATCGACTTCTCCATTAAAAATGCTGGCAGAGGAGCTCCTTTAACCTTTCCCATTGATTGAACACAACAATCACCATTCAATTATAATGCAAAAGGACATTTGTTATAATGTAGAAAAGATGCATGAGCCATTTCCTTTTACTCAAGACAATCAATGAGATGACTCCTACTTCTGCAAAGGTGAGAATGCTCTACCTGGGAGCCTGATAAAGTCAAAATCAAACAGAAACCTCTTCAATGCACAGAGGAGCAGGAGCATACCCCAGAAACTAATATAGAACAGATTCATTAAGAAGAAATTTATTTTCTATTACTATTTACAATAGCCACATCTACCCTTGATATATTGTTTTCTTCCTAAGGTTTCAAAGTACTTAAATTACCATGATCAAAGGTTTAATGAGTGTGGTTACTGGGCCTTTTATATGTGCTCTCAGTGCATGCTTAATAATACAAATCAAGCAATACTGGTAATTGGAGTAACTGAATTTTAGACTAGGAAGGAATCTTCAAGATTAACTGATGTATCTAAGGTCAGACAGCTGATTGTAACAAACCCAGTCCAGGATCCAGGTCAATCAATTCCCCATTCACATTTGTTGCATTTTGTCACCTCTAAGGTGTATTTCATTTTTAGTTAAGCATTTTTACTGGATCATGTACTTGAATGGAATGCTTCTTTTCTGTTACTTATCTCATACACTTCACAGCATATACTCAACTATGCAGGTACAACTGTGTTACCCCATAACGCAGTGGTGGTAGGTCAACCATGGATTCTTTACCATTCCTCCCATTAAGAGGTGGAGTGTACCGCACTTTCAGTTCAGTCTAGGGCAACTTGGTGTCTCAAATATTAAAATGTGTGGAAGTAACCTTGTGGGACTTCAGATGCTACACCCTAATAAGTCCAGCAATTTTTTCCCCATTCTTCCCGGAATGTTTACTCTAGAGGAAGCTGTCATGTAAGAAATATGAATGTCCCTAGACCACCATGTTATAAGGAAGTCTATAACAAAGCCACCCACACAAAAAGGCTATGAGAGGAATGAGAACCCTAGATACCTCCACTACTCTAGACACACGAAGACAGGAGTCAGACATCCCTCAGAAGAAGGCATCTTGGACATCCAGGAACAGCAGACTTGATAAGGAATAGAACCAAGGAAAGCAGTTGATTTCCAGATCTAAGGTTCTATATACCTGACTCGATCAAATCATGACAACACACTAAGGTAGCCTTAAGGTTTCCTTCAGTTTACAAAACTTTAGACAGATTTCTTTCTGGCTATAGGACCCCCTAACCTTCCTCTTCTTAGAGCATTTATTTAGAAAATTTTCAAAGGAAATTCTTGGCACCTTTGAGATGTAAATTTCCAGCTGCTGGCTAGTTTTATAACTTCTTAAGGACACAGGATTCTATCTTCTGAAATACAATCATCAAGAAAGATAGTGCCCCTATCTTTTGCATTCCCATTTCCTAGATCCTTTTTCAGAGGATCAGAGTGTAACCTAGCAAACGCAGAAAGTCTAATCACATTGACCAACCACCATTCCAATGTCCTTCAGTACTTTCACGAGCTCACATCAGCACTTAAACACTCTCCCAACTTTTGTTTCTGTGGAGTTGAATTTAATCTCTCTCTCCTATTGCAGCAGTCTGGAATAAAGTCCACTTTGCCTACTTAACTGTTGGGTGCAATTTTTCTTTGACACATCCAACTTCCCATCTGATATCTTAGTCATTTCTGTCCTAAATCCTGGTCCAAATATTATGTGCACAATTAAATCAATAAAATGGGTGCTGTTTTAAGCAAATAAAGTTCTGGTATGGTTTATTATGCAGCAACAAATAACTGGGCACTCACTGCACCATCATGCACATGCATACATACACACATACATATAAGCACATATACAGAGAGTGTATATATACATACACAAAAACACATATGTAAGAATATAGTTACACATCATATTGATACAAATAGTTATATAACATAACTATTAAAGTTCATTAAGACTCAATTCCTAACATCATTCAGTAGGGGCTAGAAGTCTAAATTTTGTTACTCAATTACTTTGAAGCATGGTCCAGAATTTCAGAGCATTTAGTTACTTAGGAAAACCTGTACATCTTTTACCTTAAGTACTTTGAATATGTAGATTCACTAGAACTAAAGATTATTAGATGCATAATAATTATTTTGTATGTGTTTAAACATCTGTTTATAGGTAGTCAGCTCCATATTCCCAGATCTCTCTTCTGAAAGTTAATTTGAAAGTACAACTGATAGCAATTAGCATGCTTTTAAAGTAAATAAATTATAGTCTATTGAAATAATAAAAGTGAAGCAATCTTTTCTCTGCAAAAGACCTGGACTTGAATTGTCAATCTTTCTAAATTCAACAAAGTTTTAAATTCCGGGTTCAAAAGAGTGAATGCTTTTTTTAAATTTGTAATGAAACTTCTGAGAAAGGCATAGCTCTTAAATTGAAACCATCTTACTTCCAAGTTAATGTAAATTTTTGTGAAAAGAAAGTCATTTGCTACTGAAGGAAAAACTAGAATATGTTTTTATATAAAATCAGTGTGATATGACTAAGTGACCAGAAATTTGAAAAAATTGTTATGCGTGGAGGCAGCTTTAGTACTCATGTTTGTCAACCATGCTCTTCCACAAAGTGTATCCAGAGGTCTCTTATGTCTGGCTCCATTATCTTAATTGTAAGGACAGAAAAATAACCTTTCATGATCCATAATTTTGAGTATGAAGTTAAAGCATTTCCTCTCAGGACATTTCTGTAAACTCTGCTTGCTTGCTATTAAACATTATAACAGTCCACGTATAAATCTCTGAAGTGTGATTTTAAATAATCTACTTATTTTTCATAAAGTATATGTTCATATTATACCTTATTAATAATTTTCCACATCATAAATTAAAGGCTGCTTGTTCACGATGCTTTCTGAACATACATGAATTGATTGTAGCATGTCCAGGTTCCACTTGCCTCGTTGGGGAGGGCAAGCATCACAAAAGGAGTATCTTGGATCCTACTGCCATGTCAGATCACAGCTCCAAAATGGCTAGAAATGTTAACAGTGTTGGTAGGAAGGAGAGCTTCACTTTTAGCTGGAATACACAAGACAGAGTATATACTTTGGCAGACTCAGGGTGGGTTTGGGCACAGGGACTTCAAGGCAGTTCTTTCTGGAGAGTAGGAGGTGAACTGATAAATTCTTTTCTGTGGGTGGACAGATTTGCCCCCAAGCTTAGGAAAAGAGCAAGCTGTGTCTCGCATAATAGGTTCTGATTGTATCACTTGTGAAACAGAAAACTTTGATGGGTGATTGCTCCAAGAATTAAAGCCCTTCCAAAGTCAGCCTACTTGCATCACTTTCCACTGAGCATGGCTGTGAAGATACAGATGGGCCATTTAGTGACAGTGTTGTTTCTCTGTCCTCCCTCTATTACTTAGTTTTGTATTACATCCTGGGACTTACATATTCTGGTTATGCCAACTCACCTTGTCCCTTTCTTTAACTGATGGAGTGACAGAGGCAAAGAGGATAGACTTCGATTAGACTTAAAACATTTATTTATCAAGAAAAAGATTGCTTAAACATATCTATATCTATATCTATATATATCTTTTTCTGAAGGATTTTTGTCTAGTTTAACTCATTCCTGAAGGAGCATAAGTGACTCAGAGAAGAGTTATTTCATCATTCGCCACAGACATATAAAAATACATCCCAGCCAGACAAAAGGTAAAGAGTTCCTGGATTCATTGGGTTAACCTGGTCACCAGGAAGCTGGTCTTGGGCTGCAGAATTTGATCTTTAGCATTTATTCACAACTTTAAGACAATCTTTTTAGGAAGTGGTTTATATCTCAAGTGTGTGTTTCAAAAGTTATATATATATATATTTTTTTTTGCATTTTATTTGACTTGGTTAATATAGTCATTTCCCATGAATTCAGACTTCCTTTATATGTGGGTCAAATTTCTCAATACATTAGTTTTATTTGGATGCTGTGAAGTCCAGGATCTAAGAAGGTATTAATGAAGTTACTTCATGCAAGTACACACTCACTAAGAAACTAACACTGATTATGTCTGAAAGGGCTAAGTCTATGAATAGCATTGCATCACCAGGTTGAAAGGAATACATCACATGGAGAAGAAAATAAAAGTAAAACCTACCTTAGACATCAGGAAAGCTTCTTAGAGGAACGTGACTTCGGAAGTGAGTAGGCGATTCATGAGAATGAAGCGTAGGAGTTTGAGAAGTGAGTTGCTCGATTTGGGGGTGGAGTAGAGGGGTCCTTTCAGGGATAATAAAAGGAAGAAAACCAAAAAAGCCCTATTTTGTAAAATGAATTAAGAAGGCTTGCAAATTTTTCTATTCTATAAGAGCTCATACACAAAGGAATTAGATTTCTCTTGAAAATTTTAAAGAATTTTCCTCTAAGAATCATCTGAGCTCAAAAATGTAAAAAAACAAACCAAAAAAACCAACCCACCAAACAAAAAAACAAACAAAAAGAACACGTGACCAGACCCACCAGAGCAGGATTTATTTAGGGAAAGTCAGCCAGACAGAAGAGAGCAGTGTGTAGGCCCCACTGCCTACTGCCTTCTAGGGCAGCACCAGAAATGAATTAGAGGTGAAGCCAGGCTTGGGCAATGAGGCCCTCCAATGATTTGGTTAGGGAAGTTGTGCCCTAGCATGGCCCTAGCATGGTCAGGAACTGGAGTGTGAAAATAAGACATCTAGGAACCTTAACTGGATCCCCATTCTGCCCATTAGCATTTGGGGGAAAGTCTAGCCCCTTCCTTTCTTTGGTGTGATGAATGGGATTCTAACTTACATCAGTGGCTGTAGGAAGAGGAAAGCTATCAACAAGAGTTGTGTCTAACAATTGTTCATGATTGCAAGCAGCAGCCCCTCCATAGAATGGCAAGAGCAGAGAGATGGATTCTAAACCTTGCTCCTGGCTGTGTTCGAGTGCCTCTACTACTCTGGGCAGGTTCTTGCAGGGCCAGTCTTCAGCAGCTCAGTCTTAGCATGAGCTCTCAGAAGTAAAGGAAAGAGTCCTAAGGTAAAAAATGCTCTGTGTTAGAGAGGGAATTTACTACCAAAGTTTACAAATTCTCATATGGTAATTTTAAAAGAGGGATGCATCATAAAGAGAATCGCCCAAATCTCCCTGAATGTTCACCTAATACTTGCCCTTTATTGTGTAAATCTTTCAGAATTAGTGGATCTTAGAATTTGGGTAATGACACTTCTTATTCAACAAATCTTAATAGTTATGCTTATATTTAAGACTTTACTAAATTCTTCATTCTATCTTTTCTGATATCTCCTTTATGAATTATCCTTTCTCTTTGTGAATATTTTCTTGATTGAAGTGGTTCATGCTTTTTAAAAAATCTCAATGAGTCAATTGTTAGGTGACTTCTAACAGTGAATTTTAATTTTTTAATTCGAGAATCTTTTTTCCTTTTTTTCTATAAAACATTTTATATTGGAATCATTGCAAATTCTGAAACATTTGTAAGAGATCACCTGCATACCTTTACCCCGTTCTCTCTGATTGTAACACTTTGCAAAACTATAATACAATATCACAATTAGAATATTGACATTGATACAGTCGAGATACAGGATATGTCTATCATTACAAGGATTTCTCATGTGCACTATCTGGTCACACCCACTTCCTTCTTCTACCTCTTTAGCCCCTGAGAACCATTTTTCTGTTATTTAAAATTTTTTTTTCAATAATGTCATACGAATGGAATCATACATAACCTTTAAGATTGACTTTTTTCCCCCTCAGCATAACTCACTGATGACACATTCAGGATTCACATTCAGGATGTAACATGTATCAATAACTTATTAATTTATATTGCTGAGTAGTATTCTATGGTATGGGCAGGTCACAGTTTATTTAAATATTCACTTATTGTAGGGCATGTGAGTTGTTTTCTAGTCACTAGCTGTTATGAGTAAAGCTGCCGTATTTGTACGTAGTAGTCTGGCACAGTGGTGCACACCTACAATCCCAGCAGCTTGGAGGCTGACTCGGGAGGATCATGAGTTCAAAGCCAGTCTCAGCAACTTAGTGAAATCCTGTCTCAAAATACAAAATAAAAAGGGTTGGGATGTGGCTCAGTGGTTAAACACTCGTGGGTTCAATCCTGGTATAAAAAAAAAAAAAGGTATACAGGCTTTGTGGGAATGTAGGTCTTTATTTCTCTGGGATAAATGCCCAGGAGTGTAATTCTGGACTGATGTTATTTGTATGTATAGTTTTTAAAACCAATAAGAAACTCTTTTCCAAAGTGGAGGTTCAATTTTACATTCCTGCCAATAAGTAATAAATGATCCAGTTGCTATGTATCCTCATTAGCATTTGGTGGTGTTAATACTTTATATTTTAGCCATTCTAATAGGTGTGTAGTAATATTTCATTGTAGTTTTAATTTATATTTCCCTAATGGCTTATGATGTTGAATATATTTTAAGGTACATATTAATCAGATGTGTGTATCTTTCTCAGAGAAAGGCCTTTTCATGTCTTATCTTATTGGATTATTCTTCTGTTCTTATTGGGTTTTAATTGTTGAGTTGCAGATTAATATTCTAAATGTTAGTCTTTTATTGCACGTACTTTGAAACATTTCCTCCTCCTCTGCAACTTGTTTTTTGAAATCTCTTACAGGGTCTTTTATAGCAATGTTTTCAAATATGATGAAGCCAAATTCATTGACTTTTCCTGTTATGGATTATGATTTTGATATTAAATATAAAAAAGTTTTGTTTAGTCTATATCCCAAAGATTTTCTTCTGCTTTTTCCCAAGAATTCTTAACCAGTCCTTTTTATTTTTTTATTTTGAGACAGAGTCTTCCTAAATTGCCTAGGACCTCTCAAAGTTGCTGAGGCTGGCTTTTAATTCCTGCCTCAAATTTCCAAATTGCTGGGATTACAGGAGTGCACCACTGCACCCAGATTCTCCTGCTTTTTCTAAAAGCTCAATTTTTTTGTATTTTATGCTTAAATTCAAAATCTGTTTTGGGTCAATATTTAATTTAGTATAAAGTGTAGTTAGATCAGAGGCCTTGTTATTATTTTGGTTTTCTTCTTGTTGTTATTGTTGTTATTATTTTGTTTTGCCCCATTGCTCCAGCAATATTTATTGAAAACTGTGTTGTTCTTGCACCTTTATCAAAAATCAGTTTGGCACATACATGTGGGTCTATTTCTGGGGTTTTATATATATGTTTCTGTCCATTTATATATGTGTTTATCTCTTTACCATGCAATTTGATACTCTATCCATATATTTGGTTTTGATGGTAGGAAGAGTGATTCCTCTCAGTTTATTTTTCTTATTAAAATTTGTTTTAGATATTCTAGTTCCTTTTCTTTTCCATATAAATTTTAGATTAATCTTATCAATATCTACAAAAATTTTCTATTTGGATTTCAAAAGGAATGGAATCAAACCCATATGTAAATTTGAGGGAGAACTAACATCCATAATATGTTTAGTCTTTGATCTATGAAAACAAGAGGTTTCTATGTAGGGTTACTTTAATTTCTTTCATCAGCACTGTATTTTCCAACATACAATTTCTGCAAATATTTTATTAAGTTCATGTTAAAGTATTACCTTTTTTAATCTTTATTTATTTATTTTTATATGGTGCTGAGAATCGAACCCAGCACCTTGCACATACATGTTAAGCAAGCACTCAACCACTGAGCCACAACCCCAGCTCAAAGTATTACTTTTCAGGGTTATCAAGAGCATTATATTTTTGTGTTCACTGTCCAAGTGTTTGTTGTTAGTAGTTAATATAAATACCATTGATTTTGTATGGTTTGGAGATTTTTGGAGATTCTCTGGGAATTTCTATATGCTATGTGCAAATAGAAACTGTTTTTATTTCTTCCTTTCTTCTTTGAATGCCTTTCCCTCTTTCTCTCCTTATTGCATGGGCTAGAAAATCTAGCAATATATTGGTAATGGTAGTGAGAGTAGACATTCTTGCATTGTCATAATTTTTATTTCCATCATGAAGTATAATTTAGAAACTCAAGAAAGGGAAGTTGAGACTATTCAGCATATTTTCGCTGGGTTTGTTTTTTTCTTCCTAATGTTCTAAGATTCCTACCTTGGCTGTTTTCTTTTGCTTAAATTTTTTTTTACCTTTCTGAGGACAAATTATTTAAGAAGGTCTTGATTTTCTCTTAATAGCTAAAAACCAGATTTTACTGGGTACATAAATTTGGGCCCCAGTTATTTTTCAATAATTAAAAGATACTGTGCCATTATGTTCTTTTGGCCTCCCTGGTTCAAATGAGAAATATGTTGTCACCTAATTGTTTTCCCTATTCAACAAGGAGTCTCTTCTCTCTTGGTGCTTTTGATATTTTTTCTTTATCTTTGTATTTCAAAAGCTGGATTATGATGGTGAATTTCTGGAAGGAAAGAAAGAAATCACATTACAAATTATCTGTGTTTACTGATGACATGATCCCACACTTAGAAGACCCAAGGAACTCCACCAAAGATATCTAGAGCTGGTAAACAAATTCAGAAAAGTAGCAGAATAGAAGATCAATATACAAAAATCAATAGCTTTATTATACTCCAATAATGAATCTGCTTAGGAAAAGAATCAGGAAAACAATTCCATTTACAATAGTTTAAAAAAGTACTTGGGAATAAATTTAACCAAGTAGTTGAAAGTCCTCCACAACAAAAATTATAGAACACTGAAGAAAGAAATTTAAGAAGAACTTAGAATTATAGAAAAACCTCCCATGTTCTTGGACGGGAGGAATCAATATTGTCAAAATGGCCATATTACCAAAACTGAACTACAGAGTTAATGCAATTCCCATCAAAACACCAGTGACATTTTTCCATGGAACTAACAAAAAACAGTCCTAAAATTCATATGGAAGAATAAAAGACCCAGAAGAGCCAAAGCAATACAGAGTTAGAAAATGGAGGATGGAGGCATCAAAGTCCCTGATCTCAAATTCTGCTGCAGAACTACAGTAACCAAAACCTTCCAGGATTGGCATAAAAGCAGACAAGAAGACCAATGGCGTAGAATAAAAGACATAGAGACAAATCCTCATACATACCATGATCTGATTCTTGACAAAAGTATGCAAAATATACATTGGAGGAAAAAAAATAGCCATTTTAGAAAATCATGATGGGAAAACTATATATCCATATGTAAAAGAATGAAACTAAATCCCTTTCACCCTGCACAAAAATCAACTCAAAGTGGAAAGACCTAGGATTTAGACCAGAAACAGTGTAACTGATAGAAGAAGGAATAGGCTCAAACCTCCAACTTATTGGTGCAGGCATGACTTCCTTCATAAGACTCTAAAAGCTCAAGAATAAAACCAAGCATCAATAAGTGGAATGGCATCAAATTTAAAAGCTTCTGCACAGCATAGGAAGCAATTTAGAACATGAAGGGAGAGCCTACAGAATGAGAGAAAATCTTTGCTTAGTTATTCTTCTGACTGGGGAATAGTATCAAGAATATAAAAAGAACTCAAAACAACACCAAAGGAAAAAAAAAGAAAAATAAATAAATAAAAGGACTGATGAGCTAAATATACATTTCTCAAAAAAAGAAATACAAAAATTTTGAAAAAAAAGATATATATGAAAAAGTGTTCAATATCCTTAATAATCAGGGAAATGGACATCCAAATTAAGATTTCATCTTACTCCAGTTAGAATGGCAATCATGAAGAATACAAATAACAAGAAATTCTGATGAGGATGTGGAGGAAATCATACACTTATATATTATTGGAAGGACCGAAAATTAGTACAACCACTTTGGAAATCAGTATGGAGATTCTCAAAAACAAGAAATGGAACCACCATATGACCCAACTATCCACTCCTTGGTGTTGATCCAAAAGAACTATCAGCATACTAAATTGATATATGTATATCAATATTTATAGCAGTGCAATTCACAATAACCAAGTTATGGAATCAGCCTAGTTGCCTGTCAGAAGACAAAAGAATAAAGAATATGTGGTGTGTATATATACACAATGGAATTTTATTCCACCATAAAGAATAAAATTATGCCATTTACTGGTAAAAGGATGGAATTGGGGAACATAATGCTAAGTGAAATAATCCAGACAAGTGCCTTCTCTCATATGGGAAAGCTAGAAAGAGAGGGGTTGGGGGAAAGAATTTTAAAAAGGGAGGCATCTCACCAATAGAGTAGCAGAAGGAGATCAAGAGGGAGGAAAGAAAGGAGGGCATGGGGAAGTACTGGGGAATGAAATCCATCAAACTCTGCTATGTCCATGTATGACTATACCACAATGAATCCTACTTACATATATAATTCTAATGCTCTAATTGGAATAATATTAATACTAATAATCATAGCAGGGAAATCAGTAGAGTAGAAAAAGCAAATCAGAGGAAGAAAGGAAGGGAAGGAAGTGGAAGGAACTGGGGAATGAGATTGATCAAATTATGCTATGTGCATAAACAAATATGGCATAATGAACCCACTATTATGTGTAATTATAATGCACAATAAAAAATTTAAAAATTAAATGAAATAGAAGAGAATTTATTTAAGTTTATCCTCTTTGGATTCACTCAGCATCAGAAATCTTTAGGTTTGTCTTTTGCCAAACCTAGGAAGCTTTAAACCATTATTTCTTTGAGAACATTCCAGTCCTGTATTTTTCCCTCTCCTTATAGATTTCTGAAAATATGAACGTTAGATTTTTTATAGTCCTACACATCTTGGAGTCTCTATTCAATTTTTTTTTACTCTGTTTTCTCTTTTGTTATAGGGTAATGTTTTCTTTAATTATTTTTCTCTAAGTAATGGAAAACATCAGAAGGCAAATATTGTTTTAATACTTCTATTGCTAACTATGTTGTTTTTTTAAACAATTAGAACTAAGTAGGGGGAATCCCTAAAAGAAGATTACTAAAGAAGAATTTGGATAAAATCTCTTAGGAAGAGAAAAAGTTGATGGATATCTCATCCCTCCTCAGAGGTTATGGTTGCCTTGCTATTTCTGAATAATACTTTTTAATATTTACATTTCTTAATCTATGATTAGTGTCACTTAGTGAACCACACAACAAAATAAATTATATAATGACTTAAACATACATAATTCATAGCAGGAAAAAAAGAAAAATTGAGTCATTCTAGGGGACAAAGAAAATCCTAAGAAAGATGATGAAAGAGTGTACAATTAATGTTGCAATCACAGTACATATAAGCAGAAAGGTGGCAGGTAAGCAAAGACTTGAAGGAAGAAAATGAATAAATCAAAGGATATCCAGGAAAGAACTTTCTAATGCCAGGGAATAGCTATGGCAGAAACCTTAAGGTTTCTGAACATCTGGCATGTTCAGGGGACAGCAAGAGGCCAGCATGGTTGGAATATCCTGAATGAAGAATTAGTGGAGATGATGTAACAGAAATTAGGGGTGGGGTGTTGTGAAGACACATGGGATAATGTCACTGTAGATGGAACCATTTTAGGATTTTGAGCAAAAACATGGCATGATTTTCCTTAGCAGGCACATTCTGTCTGTTGTGTTAGGGTTACACTGGGAAGAATTTGTGGTAGATGTACAAAGACACATGGAGTCCAGTAATGGTGATGTGCCATTTTGCACCAGAAACTGCATGCAGTTATAAGGGGGGAGACCTCAAAATAGTTGTTCAAGCACACTGACATTTATTCATTTATATTTATAAAACTCTGCAATATACCACCTAAGCTGAAATAGTGGTTCCATGTTCATCAGGGAATCAGACTCTTTTTCTTACCTTTTATTCTACCATTATGATTCAATATTTACCTGCTGGTGCTCTAGCTATCAGGTCTGAATTGCAAGGTTACAATAAAGAGGAAAGGAAGAACAAAGGGCTTACACCCACTGTCTAGGAAGATAGCTTTCCTAACTTTTTTTTAAGAGGAACAATGGCATGTCATCGATCATACCTAAATCTAAGGGAGCCTAGGAATACAGTCCTTTAGCTGTACAATTTGCCTCTGTTTTCATTTCTGGGGAAAAGGAAATAGATATTAGGAGGCAACTAGTTTCTTCTACTACATATTCTGCTTTATAATTGTGTTTATACTATCTTTTAGAAATTCCACATTGACTTGGTTTCAAGTTTCCAGCTCTATTACAGATGAAATCCTGAGACTATTCTAACAGGGATGCTTTCAGAAACTCCTTGAAAGCTCTTTCACATTTTAGTAGATTGAAAAATTGCACCAGTGTCTTGCCTTTTCCTGCACTAACACCATTCGCCTTTTAACTTTAAAATGCAACTTTCTATTGGTCATCCACTCATGCTCTGATCAAGGCTGTGTCAATGGCCTGTGATCCAGAGCCTTTGTGTCTGCTTCTCCTCTTTGATCTTGCTGTCACCTCAAGAGCATGCTCTTGCTAGCCTGCTGAAGAAGGTTTGAAACACGTAGCAAGTGCAGTAACCTTAGCCCTCTGAGCTGAGGCAGTGAACACAGACCAATAGCCAGTGGGTCTCCAAAAAGTCCAACAAGCCAGTTAAGATCAGGAGTGCCTATGATTCCCAGTTGATCCCAGACACCTAAGCATAGCCCTTGTTTTTGCATATTGCTGAGGTTTGGGTTTTTGATACTAAGTATTATTGTGGTAATTGATAACTGATATATCTGTGATGATTATCCTTTCTTTTATTTTTTTAATCTTTGATATGTTTCATGACTTTTTTTGAAATGTTTATGGAGAGAATATTAGATTTACAGACTTATAAGAAACAATGCAGAGAGAGACATGCTCTTTACCCAGTTTTCCCCAATGGCAGCATTTTACAAAACTACTATCACAACCAGGATATTGACATTGGTAAAAAATACACTCATCTTATTAGCAAATTCCAGTCTTACCTGTGTTCACATGTGTACGCCTGTGTATATGTATGTGTGTATTTAATTTTATGGAACTTTATCACATCCACCACCACTGTTAAGATACTGGACAGTTGCATCACCCCAAGGACCCTTCACATTATAACATCTACCTTCCTCACCTCTTCTCATCCAAATCTCTGACTCCTCAGATCCATTAATCTGTTCCTCATTTCTAAAAATGTTGTCATTTCAAAAATGTTATAAAAATAGCATCCTTTATTTTCAATGAAAAAATATATACATATAATTTCATAGTAAAAAAAAACGAGAGATTTAAGATCCAGTGTAACACCACTACTACCTCAAAGATCAAATTGCATACATTTGCATAGAAACACCATAAATTCCTGAAGGGTTTTATGAAAAAATTGGGGGGCTGTTCTTTAAGGAAAAACCTGCCTATAGTATGTAAAATGCTAAGCAGCTTTCCTCTTTAGAGTTTTGAAACTCTTCCTTTTTGCTTTTGGGTTCAACAGATTAAAAGGCAGTTTGGTCATTAAATATCTTTGAAGATAGTTATCTGCAGATTTGACTTTGGGGTACAAATATAAGGGAACAATTTGTAACCTGGGAAGATGGTGGTATTGAAGAGTAATATTTGAACAAGAATTGCTGGAGGAGAGATTTCCTACTCTAGACAGGCATCAATAGCAGATGGTGAGATCTACTGGGAAATAAGTACAAGTATTGGGAAAGGGAATACAGTATCATGGCAAATATAAGATCTGATGCAGCAGAAATCTCTCTCTGGAAGCTGAAGTTAAATTGCCCATTAATGTTTTATAAACACATTTTTATGGAAGAGCTAAAAATTTATCAGAAAAGAAGGCATTTTGGATAGTAAGATTTGTGTAGAAATTTCTCAGGATCTGCTGGAAGCAATAGGTTAGTTCCCTTTACCATATAAAATGTGCAAGTTTGGGAGGGGTTAAATTGTTTGAATGCAGCATTGAATAAAATGTTTGAATGCTATACTGAAGAAAAAAGACAGTACACTTTCAAAGGAATAGCTTTACTTTTTCTACATTTTACTTTCTAAATGTATTGTCATAATTTATTATAAATATATAGAAAAAACTTGCTCCAATTAATATTTTTGTTGTATGTATAAAATCATTTTTAAATGAGATAAAAAGATGATAATTAATTTTTCACCAAGAACTTAAAAATCCAAGCCAAGAACCTTCTTATAGTCACACACAAACATAGAAAAATACTCATATATACACAAATACACCTCAATATATAACTATTTTGTTTAATTTTTAAAATGAACTCAGATTATTTTAGAATCGAAGGGAGTCTTCCATGATTTTATTTTAAAAATTCACTGAATATTTATGAAGTATCTTATTTTAGGACATAAGCTAGCTGCTACCAATGTACCGAAATTTGTATGATGGGCTAGCATTATGTTTTTGAGGGATTTAGTAGAACATTTGGGCTAAACACAAAAAAGTGAAATTAAATTTACAAATATTTAAAATAAATCAGGGAACATGTGTGAAATACAAATATAATCTAACAAGTATTTCAAGCATCTGTTATATATAAAATGGATTTTCTGTGAATCCAAGAATTCAATATGTCTTGTTTACTGAAACATGACATATATCAGAAATATGAGTGATACCAAAAACCTTTACAAATAAATCTATATACAAAATTAATATAAAACTTAAATACTGTTGTGGCTAAATTGTGTGCTCCAAATTCATGTGTTTAGAGTCATTACTGCAGAACCTCTGAATGTGACTGCATTTGAAGATAAGGTCTTTAAAGAAGTAATTAAGGTTAAATGGGGGTAATTAGAGTTCTTTTTAATCTGATATGGCCAATGTCCTCATAAGAGAAAGAGAAGAGGGAACAAAGAGAAACAGAGAGAAGTGGCCTTCTGCCGCCTAGAAGGGTCTCAGAAGAAATAATCCGGTCTCAGAAGAAATAATCCCTGTACACACTTTGATCTTGGACTTCTAGTCTCCAAAATTGTGAAAAAATAAATTTATGTTGCTTAAACCACCCAGTCTATGGTACTTTGTTATAACTGTGCTCACTAATAGAAATATCATAGAAAAAATTAAATAATTTTAATATAAGGAAGTCAGTTCTTTGTGCTGTCATAATGTATGCCTTAGCAAAATTGCTTCCTTTTATATAATTTTATAACCAGTGTTTTACAACCAGTTCTTCTATGAATTTTTTCTGCATTTTGTATGCAAATTATCCCTCTTACATCCCCTTCTCAGCCAGCCCCATTCTTTTCCTTGCATGTGGCAGCAAGATGTGTCCTTATCAAAAAGGAATGATACAATAAGTCTAAACCAAAGGAAGTTCATGGATTTGATAGACTTAAAAATTTTCCATGATTCCTAAAACTCCCTTGGAGGGACTTTCTCCTTTCTTAATGAGCCAGTTGTTTTCATTAACCACTAATTACTTTTTCTAAGCATAGGGGTATATGTGACAAAGATGATGAAATTACATGGGAAAATATTATACTGATAATTGGAAAATATTATACCAGCCAAAAATAGCAAGCATTCAGGAGATTATTACTTTAAGTTTGTAGAAAATTAACGCATTAGTCTTGAAGTATCATTATTATACTGTGAAGACTGAAAACTTTCAAACACATTATTTTAAAAGGCAGGTCACCAAATGCCACTGTATTCTATCTCTACTAAAGCATAATTTAAATTTCAGTGATTATTAAGATTTAGTAAAAATATATTTACCACATTCTATTTGTGAAACATCAGAGTGTCACTCTATTAATTGATTTATTCAGTACATACTGGACTTTTGACCATCATCCTCTCTGACAGGTACAAAGTTGATTTTATACTAATTATCTCAGACAATATGAGATAAACTATTATTCAAAACACTTCCCAAAAAACAACACAATTTAGATGAAAGAGGAAACCTGGAAACTAATATTTGGTTGAATTTTCAATCCTTTAGAAAACTTTTTCACCTATGAGGTTGTAAGAGTCATAAAATTTCTAGTGACAGGCATTTAGGAAGTTCAGGTTGCTGATGACTGTACTCTGGAAGCATTCACATAAACACAGAAGACATGTAAATTGTAGACATTTTGAAGAGTCAGCACACTGGTAAAGACTTAAAATTAACCCGAAGATAGATCTACCTGCGCTAGGGGAATCTGATAGCAATCAAAGATCTTCATTGATGATTCAGAGCTAAAAGTTTCTAGATTCTGCTTTCTCAGCAGTATAATCTCAAACCAGTAGACTAATAAAAGTGGATCGGGAAAACAGTTGTTTATTTGCAAAGCTAGGAGACTGGAAAATGCATTTCTATGTCTTCAAATTCTAGCTTGAGTCAGATATTGGTTTAACCTTTAGACTTCTTATATTGTTTTTTAGAACTCACTATGTCAAGGCATTCTGAAGAGAATTAAAAAACTAACTTGGCGAATGTTCTAAAACAGCATTTGAAACAAGAAAACAAGAAGAGAGATTTAAAAAGACAGAAACAAGTGCATGTGTAGAATCTAGTCTGTTGAAAAAAAGTAAACTGCTGAGTTAAAAATGCCATCCACTTAGTTGGGGAGGGAGGATGCTAAGTAAATCAAGTTTCTTGGTTTCACATAGAAGAAACTGAGAATTTGTTACAGGCTCAAAACTCATTGCTTTGGCTCCCAGTTATCCATATGCACACATGCATGATCAGATGATCCTTGACAGTGAGGGCTCCTGATTTAGGGTATGTCGGTTCAAATCCCAGTGTGGCTGGCTAGCTACCTTTGGAAATTTAGCTTAAGGCTCCGTTGCCTCATCTACTAAAGGAAAAAGTAATAACCCTTCATAGCCTTGCTGAAGAATTACATGACCAATGTATATAATGTGCTTCATAGAAAGTCTGATAAAAGTAAACACTAAATAAATGATAGCCATTATTATTTAACAATCCAACCAATGGCCAATTCATACATGAAATGAATAATGACAAAACCCCCCTAAACGTAACAAAACTTTATAGAGATGTTTAGGCTTAAGATAAATATTTGACATGCAAAATGGCTTAAACAGACCTAGAATTTTTCAGATGTACCCTCATAATGATAAAATATCCTAATGACAGGGCTTGATTAGCAAATAAGGAGGTGGTTTCACACCAAGGAAGGCAGTACAGAAACCACTCCCTTACTACAACTATTGGAAGAAATTATTTCTATGGGTGAAAAGATTAGATATATCATTCCCAAGTTTTAAAATTGTCTCGTAGCCTATATGCTGCCTGAATCCTTTCTTTGAGTTTCAATTTTAGTGATTATATATTTTATTTTATAATAAGTAATTCATTCTTTTTCAGCTTTTTAGATCTCCCCCAATTGGTCCTGTTCTTTTACTACAGATGTTATCTGATGATTTTACTCCCTCTTTCCAGAATATTTGAAATATATAAGAAAGGAAAGAAATGTAATTAGAGTTCTCTTTTCAAATTGACCATCAACTTTTAACATAAATCTGTGTGTGTGGGGGGGGTGTTTGTGTGTGTGTGTGTGTGTGTGAGAGAGAGAGAGAGAGAGAGAGAGAGAGAGAGAGAAAGAAAGAGATAGAGAGGAAGAGAGAGAGAGAGAGAGAGAGAGAGAGAGATGGTATGTAACGATTTTTTAAACGCACTGGAAGAACTATTCAATGTTTTTACTTCAAGAAAAATTTAGGACAGGTGTGGAGGCTGGATCCCAGGAAGAATGAGGTAAGATTGCAGGTGCTCTCTTTGGCTGCTGTTTCTGTAAAACAGTATTGTATTAAAATAAATAGCTAGATAGATAAATAAACACTGCTCTTTTAGTGACCAAGGAGGCAGGTTTTGGAAAAGATGTACAAAGCCACATATGAGTGCCCATGCAATTCAGCTTTTAATTTCCTCACATGTGCCTGTCAGTCTGATGGGTGTCTGAAGATGACTGCTAAGTTGTCCTGGGCATACTTGGAGCAGGAGAATCTGAAGAACAGTGAACTGGTATCACTTTACCCATTCTTTCTTATCCTGATTGCCCTTCAAATCTTAAGAGCACTTTTTTGAAACTCTTGACAGCGAAGTTGCTACTTTAGATTAGACTACAGATGAATAAACACTCTTACCAACAGGAATGGTTCAAAATGAACTACATTCCAAGAAAGAAATCAGATATTTATTAAGGTTGCTTTCTAGGGAGACCAATAGAGTAGAGGAAGGGGATGGAGAAGGATGGATGAAGGGAGGGCATGGGAAAATACTGGGGAACAAAATCTACCCAATCATGCCATGTTCACTCATGAATATATCACAATAAATCCTATGGACATACATTCTATTATTATTATCATTGTTATTATTTCATTAATGCACTAACTGAAATGATAGCAATAATAATAAAAGGGAGATGAGCAGAGTAGAGTAATTGGATCATGGACAGGGACAAGGGAAGAGAAAGGGAAGGTACTGGGAAATCAGGTTTATCAAATTATGTTAGGTGCATGCATGAATATGGCATAATGAATTCTACTATTATGTACAATTATTATGTACCAATTTTAAAAAGATTGCCTTCCGTCCCTATGTTAACTCTAAGATTCATTAATTTTCAATATGGGAAATTCTGATACCCTAGATTCAAAAAGATAAGATCTTGGGGTTTGAGGCACAACAGATACAAATATGAAAGCAATAAATCACGGGTACCTCTATACTAGTTTTCTAAGTCTGTCATTAAAAAGTACCACCAACTGGGGGATCTAACACAACGAAATTTTATTCTTTTATAATTCTGGAGACCAGAAGCCTCAAGTCACGGGTCAGCAGAGCATCATACCTCTGGACTGTGTTAGTCAGCTTTTCATTACTCTGACAAATACCTGAGTAAAACAACTTAAAGAAAGAAAGATTTATTATGGCTCACAGTTTCAAAGTTTTGGTCAAATGTCTCCACTGCTTGGAGCCTGAGGTGAGGCAGAACATCATGGCGGAAGGGTGTGGTAGAGGAAACTTCTCAGTTCATGGCAGCTGGGAAGCAGGTGGGGAGGACAGGGGAAAGATATTTACCTCAAGGGCACCCCCACAAGAGCCATCTCCCTCCAACTAGGTTCTACCTTCTAGTTTCCCCCACCTTCAACTAATAACATCAAAGTATTAATCTATCAATGGATTAATCCATGGATGATGTCAGAACCTTCATGATCCGTTTTCCAAAAGCCCCACTGCTGAACATTGTTACATTGGGGACCAAGCTTTCAACACATAATCCTTTGGAGAACATTCCAGATCCAAACCATAATAGAAACTCTCAGCCTCTTTCTAACTCTGGTGGAGGTCTTAGGTACTTCTTGTCCTGCAACTGCATTCTTGCAATCTCTGCCTTGCCATCACATGGGCTGTCCCTGTGGGTCTTTGTGTCTGTTTCCAAATTTTCCTCTCCTTACAAGGAAAGCAGTCATATTGAATTAATGACCCACTCTATTCTAGTAATACCTCATCTTCACTAGTTACATCTACAATGACCTTCTTTCCAAATAAGGTCACATTCTGAGGTGCTGGGGGCTAGGACTTCATCATTCCTTTTTGGGCAACACATTTCAGTTCATAACAGCATGTTAGGAGGGAAATTTCAGAGGCCAGGCTGGGGAGCCAGAATAGGGAATTGACAAGCAAGAGGGCGCCAAGCACTCTGGTAGTTCCCAGATAACAGAACATCACAGACCAACACCTGAAGTTTGTAATTGAGAAATGCCACTCAAGCTGTAGCATGCAGAAAATGGGATTGCTAGAGAAATATCATAACCAGATCTAAAATTGGAATAAAGAAAGGAGGTAAAGTTAGTTGCAGACATTAATTGGAATAGGCTTATTTTATTAATTGTGGTAAGTACATCAACTTTAAATAATTGAATATCAGGATATACACATTTGGAATTTAGTCAGTTGTGATATTGCTGAACAGATTGATATTTATTTATTGTTACTTATTGTTAATATTTTGTTGTTAGGTAAGTGGTCCAGCATGATGCTGGGACCATGATCTAGACCTAGTTGCTTGGGATGGAAAACTGCCCAATCCCTCTTAGCTGTGAATTCTTCTGAAACTTATAAAAACCTTCTTGTGTCTCAGTTTCCTTACCTGTAAAATGAGCACTTAACAGTATTATTGTGAAAGTTAAATGATTTAACCTACAAAATATGTTTGCATATATCAATTATATATTTTATTTTAATATAAGGAATAGCTAATTGTTGTAAATAAAATGATTGAATTTCATTAAATTAATTGTAACTGCAATGAACTTAAATTTTTGAGTTCTATTTCAACTTTAAAAAGTTTCTTTTTTTTTTTTTTTTGTACTGGGATTTAACCCAAGGGTGCTTAACCATATCCCCAGCCCTTTTTATATTTTATTTTGAGACACGGTCTTGCTAAGTTGCTTAGAGCCTCACTAAATTGCTGAGGCTGACTCTTAACTCACAATCCTTCTGCCTCAGCTTCCAGAGCTGCTGGGATTACAGGCATGTGCCACCATGCATGGCTAAAGTTTCTTTAATTTTTAATGTAAGTTTCTTTTTATTATAACATAGCTTTTTTGCATAGGTCTAAATTACTAAATTATTCTATTAGGTAACTTCTTCATCAGAAACCAGAATATAGGATTTATTAAAATACAATTCTTAATTCTTTTGTATACTTATAGCACTTTTTAAAATATAATTCTTAACTCTTATGTACTTGTGTCTGTCTTCTTAATCATTGTGAGTTATTAAAATAATAATTACATATTATTGATCACTTACTAGATGCTACTCTAGTAAGCATGGTATACTTATTTTCTCACTAGATAAAACAGTCCAATTAAGTAGACATAATATTATTTATTTCTCTCTTTTAAGTGATATCATTGACGCACAGAGTGGGTGGGTAATTTGCCCAGGCTCTCACAGTTAGGGAATGATTTAGTGAGAATGTAGTTTTGTCTGATAGTAAAATCTGCATTCTTAATCTATTTCCTTTCCCATAAGTGTAGATTCTGGGCCCCATTTTAATACATACAGATTTTTTAAAAGATGAAAACATGGTAATAAAAATTATTTTTCAAATATATCCTTTTTGTAGTTCATTAGATAACCAGAGGTCTAAAATATGTTTTGTAAACAATTTACTTCTAATATTTCTATAAATGGAATTAAATGGAATTGTTCCTCAGTAAAGACTGCTCAGTTTTTAAGAAAATTCTTTTCTTTCAGAAACATTTTAGAAACATATATGACAGTTATAAACTCTATTCTTATTCCCTTACAAAGTAAAGCCTTGATCTGGAAAAAATTCAGCCAAAAAACCAGAAACGGTGTTTTCTTGTTTGTACTTTTACAGTGTTTATTTATTTATTTATTTTCACAAACCTGGAAGCCACATCCTTGTGCCCCTTTGTCACCTCCTGGCTCCTATGGGTTTGTTTAGAATGGCTTCCTACTTCTGTCTCTAACCGTATGCTGATTAAAATGGTTTAATTAAAATTATGACTACTACAGAAAAATTATTGAGCAATTCTTCAGGGTGAAAATGCTTAGCATTGGAAGCCTAATTCTGTTGTTCATGTTCATACTGAGCAATATTTTTTAAAAGGTTCACCTTTGTGTTGTGTAATATTGGATTTAGTCCCAACAGCTAGAAGGTATTGTTTTAAAAACAAGGCCAAGCAAGCAGAAAAGTTTGTAGGATGATACAGATTTGATTAACTCCTAAGCAAAACAAGTTCAGCCAGGCTGCTCTGTGCAGTTATTCTAGATTGTATCCATAACTTTCTTCCAGTGTTATCCTTCGGAGAGAAAAAGGCTTTTGTTGTGCTCTAAAACCATTTTTGAAAGAACGAGGCAACACGATCCTGTGGGTCAGAGGGTCTGGCAGCCTGCATTCAGAAAAACTGTAGAGACACTGGGAAAGGAGCCAACTTACTTAGAATCGTAGTACAGCTTGAGACAGCTCAAAAGAAGTTTTACTTGGGAACCAGTATTTCTGTTTCTTCGAAAGAATGGGGTCCTGTTTCCTAGTTTAGGGAACTCTCCACCAAGCACCAGGAACATAGAAAGCCTCACTGCTCCCTGTCAGAAGACTCTCCTCATTGCCTGCTTTTGCATCCCCCCAGTCGCTGTTGGCAGTGCAAACACTTGGAATGGCCACCTTGGGCCAACCTGGGGAATTAATTAATGTTGATGCTGCTAATCAAAGAGCAAGCTTTAACCCAGCCAGGCATCCATTGGACCTACAAGTGGCCCATTTAAAACCTGGTCCTTTAATTCACAACAGCAGAAGGACAGAAAATTAATTTAGTCTGGTACTTTTCAAACTTTAATGTGTGTATGAATCACCTTGGGATCTTTTTAAAATGCAGATTGTGATTCAGGAGGTCTGTGATTGCAGTCCAAGATTCTGAACTTCTGCTCAGCACCTAGGCAATGTAAACATTTTGGTCAATGGAGCCAGCTGGTGTTAGTCTCTTTCCTTCTCTTTTTAAGGCAAGACCACAACTTTGCCGCATAGGCCAGATGAAAACCCACCATGGTTAGAGGCTCAGGAGGCTGAGGCAAGAGGATAGCAAGTTCAAGGCCAGCTTCAGCAACTTAGATGCTGTCTCAAAATAAAAAAATAAAAGGGACTATGGATGTGGCTTAGTACTAGAGCACCCCTGGGTTCAATCCCTAGCATCATTAAAAAGAAAAAAAAAATTTGAAAACCCACCTGGATTTCAAAGATTTTGTTAATAGATTGGACCTCTTTTTACTCACAATTCAAGTCAAATTCAATAAACATTAATTGGGAATTAAATTTATTCTTTTAGTTAAACTGCCTGTTACATTTTCCCTGACTGTCACGAAATAGCTTTCTATTCTTCAATATGACTGCTTTTTGTCCTCTATAATCCCTCGCTTAATCTGTAGTCTTTTTGAACTCTGGGGGCCATACTCATGTGCAGACAAGTGAAGAACCTTCACGTTAGATGCCCTCTGCTAGGTTCAAGGTTACTATGAACACTTGTAAAGGTGGTTTCTGTCCCATGAGCAAGTAGAATGTGACGAAGCTTAGATGAGAATAAGGTATGCTTGGGACTTCTTCTGTAGGGTGGAGGTTCTCAGCCTGGAAAGAGGGAGCAAGATAGAATGACCTCAGGAGCTCTATCTAGATATACTATATACATAGTATACTACATACATACTCACACACATGCATTTTCCCCTGTTCACCCCCACCTCTCAACAAATTCTGATGGGCAATGGGCTTTCCCAAAAATGTTATCCTCCCTTCATGCTCCACCCTGCTACCAGATTGAGAACTGCAGTTTTAGTCTCCTCACTCAGGCTACCATCCCTTTAACAGTGTAGTGGCTTGAATGATGACCCCACATGATGTGTCCACCCAGAACCTGTGAATGTGAACTTATTTAAAAAAAAAACATGTCTTTGTAGAAATAATTATGTTAAGGATGTTAGGATGAGATCATCCAGGATTATCTGTGGGGGACCTAAATCCAATGACAAAATGTCCTCATAAGAGACAGAAAAGGAGAAGCCTCAGACACAGAGGAGAAGGTCATGGGAAGATAAAGTCAGAGGCAGGAGCCATGCTTACAAGGAAAGTCAGAAGTCATCAGAAGTTGGGAGGGACAAGGAAGGGTCTGCCTTAGAGTCTCTAGAAGGAGCATGACACTGCTGATGCCTTGAATTTGCACTTCTGGCCTCCAGAGCTGTAAGAGTTTCTGTTGTTTAAAGTCACTAAATTTATGGTATTTTGTTATGGTAGCCTTACAAAAGTAATACAAGTAGTAATTGAGACAGAGCCTTAATTATTATTTTCCTTTGGCCAAGGGATGGTATTTATATGATTCTAGATTAAGAAGAGTGAAAGTCCTTGAGAAACATAGTTTCTTAGTCTCCGTGTGACACCAGCAAGGTCACTGAACTACTTTGCTCTTAAGAATTCCAAATGACAGTGGAATCTACTAAATTTAAATACTTGCTATGTGATGCTAAATATGCTCTAAGAATGCTGTCTAATAGAGTAAGAGACACAAATGAAAATAACTCAGTATAATTGAAGTTATAAGTGACCTAAAAGAAGACTTTACTCTAGTGAAAGCAAGAAGACATAGCAAAGATAGCTAAGGTAGGGGTCAGGAAAGGCAGGGGTCAGAAAGGGTGACTTGTAGACTGAATGTGCCAATGGCTCAAGGGGGGGTAGAAGTAGAGAGAAGAACATTTATACACCAGAAATAGCATGGACATTAGGAGGTAGAAGGAGAAGGACACTTACACATTTGAGGCAAGTCTATTGTGGGTGACTGAAGTAAAGAAGGCAAGAGGGACAGTGATGGATAAGGTCAGGAAGGACACAGCACATGTGAAGAAGTTGGGTGTTTTCTGATTGTTGGGTTGTTTTAGTTTTGCTATGTTCTGTTTTGTTTTGTATCTGAAGGGGGATCTCACGATGTTGTCAAGGCTGACCTGAAGTTTCTGAACTCCAGTGATTCTCCTGTCTCAACTTCTGTGGTACCTAGACAAGGGACTGTGGGTGCTGCCACCATACCCAGCTCAGGTATTTTTCAAAGAGCAGTTGAAAAGCATTGCAAGGATTGTGTGTGTCATGGGTAGAGGCATGGGTGTGGCAGTGAGGCAGGAGTGTGAGGGTGACTGGATCAGATTGGCACTTTGAAGACCACATTGGCTCCCTGTGAAGAGAAGTTTAAGGAGAAACAAGAATGAAAATGAGAGGACCATCTGGCTAGGTGATACATTTTTCCAGGTGAGACATGACCAGATAGGTGGTGATGCAAATGGAAAGAATGAAAAAGTCCAGAAGGATTTTGGAGGATAACCAGCAGGAATTAATAATGGCTGTATCATAGAAGTATGTTTAGAAAAATAGAGGTACTGATGATGACTTTAGGTTTTGTCCTGATTTAAGTAAACAATGGAGTGAACACTATACAGGACTATTGTTAAAATAAAGGGCAAGAGAAGAACAAGAAAAGGGAGAGGGTCATGGCCCAGGTTTAAGAAAGGCAGAAGTTAAGGTGCTTTTGTGGTATCTATGCAGTGAGATCAGGTTGAAAGTTACATGGATATTCAGAAGAAAGAACTAAATGTACAAATTTGGGAATCAGCAATGAATCATGGTACTTGAAAAAAAAAGGAACAATATAATGTTGAATGGGAAGAGAGCAAAGAAAGAAAAAGAAGGTCCAAAATGGAATCCATAGAGCTATAATATTTAAAGTACACATAGAGAAGAATGAAGAGTTTTAAGGATGATTGAAGGGAACTATCTGAGAAAAGAAAATCTGGAAAAGAATACTGTCCTTGAAGCAAAATAGAGTATTTTGGGAAGGAAAATATGGGAAAACTGTTCCTAAAGCTGCTTATAGGTCAAGACAGATGAATAAAATATGCCTCTTCTGGGTAAAGTTGGTAGAGAAAACACAATGTTGACTTTCCATCCCTCCCAGAATCCTTCATTTTAAAGGATTTATCAAACAAAGGTAGCTTTCAAAACAAGGCAAAATGAAGACAATATGAAAATAGATAACAGCAACACAAGTTTGGATAATGGGAAGCAAACAGGCATGCAATGTGGGAATTCATATATCCAATAAAATGGAACTGTGCATGGGAAATATGGAACACCAAAACCAAACATACAAAACAAACCTCAATTTTTTGAAAGTATCAAAAGACTTGTGGATTACATGTACCAGATAGCTCTATAGTTATAGTTTAAGGGTAAAGGGGTGCGTTGTGGATGTCCCTCCAAAACGAGTGAGTGAAAAAAAGAAAGAAGACATTCCATTCATTAGAGGCTGCTGGAGCTCCCATACTGGACCGAGAGGAGGGACAAGCTGGGGGAGGGTACCCTAGGATGCGACAGCTGTGCCACAGGGTAACCAGCCCATCGGTTCAGACTGGAGCAAGTCCGAAAGCTTCTGTAGAGGCCTCCAACGAGGGAACATTGGTGATCTATCAGATGCATCTCAATAGATTGAGGAGAGATACATAGGCAAGAGCAAAGAGTTTGGTGGAAATCATGAAAAATATAGAAATGAAGCAAACCAATAATCAGCCTGTTATTAGCTCTGGAGAAAAACTGTGTGGGAATATTTATCTACCCTGAATTATGATATGATTATACTGGGAGAATGGAAAGGTTATAAAGTTGCTTTTATGAGACTGGGGGGAGAAAGTCAAGAAATAATGACTGCAACTGAAAAACCAACAGAAATGTAAGAATGTTATTTAGTGACACTTCTTTGGAGATGTAAAATAACCTATTTAAAAAAGTGAAAAATGTTTGCTTTGGGGGTGAGGAAAATGGTTTGGGAGATATTCTCTCTCTCTCTCTCTCTCTCTCTCTCTCACACACACACACACACACACACACATACACACACACACACACACTTTATAACAATCTACAAATCTTTTAGGAGTCTTTAAATCTTTAAGAAATGAAAAATAAATAAAGGAAGGAAGGAAGAGAAAAAGAGTACAGAAAGAAAGAAAAAGTGTCCATTAAAATTTCAATGTTAGCAACTCTTCTGTATCTTTATACTGAGCCACAAAAGCTGCTTAGAAATGAGCTTGGTGGGTCTTGTGCCCACATGATGTCTTTTGATATCAGTCCTGGGTGAGAGGCAGACCCTTGTTCCTCTAAGTGGGGCAACTGGTCCCTTGTCTCAGAGGTAGCTAGTGTTAGTATTTAGGTCCCTGAGTGTCTCCCTTTTACTAAATCTGAATATTTCGGGAACTCACCTTTTAAATAAACTCCCTGGGTAATTCTTCAATTCACTTAAGTTTCAGAAGTCCAGCCTTACCCAAGTAACAAGAGAGAATTTTTAAGATATCAGCCCCTCTCCTGACACACACAGGGCTGTTCCAATTCAGTAGGTCAAGTCGGGGTTGAATACATTCCCTTGTAAAAGTTCACCGGATGCTTCTAATAAGGTCTGCTGCTGAGGAATTCCAGGGCTGTCAGCCTCTGTCCTATTACTGCATCTGTTTTGGAGACTAGACAGTTGTGTAAAGAGATGTGGCTGTGCCTTTGGAAGTCTAGAGCAGACAATTCTCTCCTCTGTGGCAGAAACACAATCAGCCTCTTTGTCTCTGAGCCTTGGCTTATGTTGGCAGATTGTACCAACTATTTTAACATGGTTCTTCATTCAATTATTGTCACTTCATTAAGAACCCTAATATCCACAAATAACCTTTTAAGTTGTATCTGGATACTATATTCCAGTAAGTGTTGGAGCTATGAAAAGGATTATTTTGTAGCTCTTAGATGCTTTATTGTAAACCTTAAAAAAATAAAAAATAAAAAAACCTTAAAACTTACATTTTCTTCCAGTCTGGAGCTTAGAGTACATTATCACTTAGTAAAAATCAGTATCTTTTAGTTTTGCAAAATGTCAATCACATGAATAAATTTTTAAATTGCTCTTTCTTGGCCAGACATGGTAGTTCATGTCTGTAATCCCAACAGTTCAGGAGGCTGAGGCAGGAAGATCCCAAGTTTGAGGCCAGCCTCCACAAATTAGGGAAGGCCTAAACAACTTAGTGAGACACTGTCTGAAAATCAAAAATAAAAAGGACTGAATTCAATTCCCAGTACCCCTAAAAAAAGAAAAATTCTTTCTTATTTTAAGTAATATAAATGTGGGTTTAAGCTTCTATAACAAGGCATTGGTTATTATGTTAATGTTATAAGATTGCTATAATAAAAATATTATCTGTGATAGTCATGGATCTCAAACTATCTTACCAAAGTGTAATTTACAATGGAAACCTTAAATAACTGACATTCCCAAATAATTAATATAATATCATCTCTAAGACTCATGCCTCTAATCTGAAGTAATATAGTTCACAAAATACCCAGTTAGCAAATATGCTAATGAGTGATTAAGAGATCCTCTATTAACTAAGAATTCCATTTAGAAGAAGAGGTTGAGTAGCTCGAGAATATCCATGTTCCACTGAGGCCTCAAGCTCACAAGGGAAGCACCCTGCATAGCCCCTATCATCCACCGGGGCTTATCCTGGAGGATCATTGGTAGTTCTAATATGTTGTGAGAGGAAGACAGGAGACAAATCCCATCAGGTAGGATCAGCGTACATTATTCAAAGCTTAATATTTATAATAAATTCATAGGACCCTGAGATTATTGACTTTTGGGGAATAAGATTTTCATAATTTAAGGAGTCATGCAGGTTTTCTGCATTAAATGTAGCCTTACAAGTGGTTTTACATGAGAAGTTAAAAAGTACCAATTAACAGAAGTGGTAAAAGAAGACACGTCCATATTCTCATAATACATGCCTGGAGGGAATCATCATATATGCATATTTTAAGGTTAAAAGTAGTACTTCTAGGCTTAAGCCAAAACAAAGTTTTTTAATTCAGTTTAGAACTAAGAAAAACATCACATAAACTTTGTATACTCTTATATACAACAATATGTAGTTATGTAGTTAGAGAATTTGAAAAACATAATCTTTTTTCTCTTGCCACTAAAGTAGGACCTCTGGGTAGTAATCATCCCTTAACTGTATACCCAGTTTCCCTCCATCTCTATTTATGGAAAATGAACTCTTTCTGTCACCGCTATAGAGCTGCCCTGAGTACTTCAGGAAGCCTCCAGGTTGCCAGGCATTATTGCCTTCTGCAGGCCTGTGGATTGTGCTTTTATTCTGCCCTGTTCCATCAGATTATCAAGCAATGCAGAAGAGGTGAACGTACAAGCATCCTGCAAATAATGCAAATAAGGACATGCAAAACATGACCTGTGTGTTTTTCTTCTCCTTCTCCTTCTCCTCCATGTCCTAGTCGTCATCCTTTTATTCCTTCTCCTCCTTCTTCTTTTTCATTGCAGTACTGGGAACCCAACCCAGGCCTTGCACATGCTGAGCAAGCACTGTGCCACTGAGCTATATTCTCAGCCTTTTTAATTTTTATTTTGAGATAGGGTTTCAATAATTTGCCCAGGTTGGTTTTGCACTTGTGAGCTTCCTTCCTCTGCTGGGATTATGGGTGTGTACCACAATGTCTGGTGGATTTCTGAACAATATGGAAATAACCCTGGTGGACAGAGTCTAGCACTTGGGGCTCTGCTTTCTCATTCACTGACTCTGGCAGACTTCAACCCCTAACTAATCCTTAGGGTCACTGGGACTCCCACAAATGCCTCTGGAGTCCCTTCTCTTCTTTCAGCCCAGAGGACAAATAATCTTATGTGCTAAGAATTACAGTACCAGGAGACAGAGATGGCAGACTAGAGGAATGCTGTACTTTCCAGTTTCTCTCATTTCAGAATTGAAGCAACAAGAATATTGCTTCTCAGTGAGGCGGGAGACTGAGGGAATTCACTAAAATTCGATATTGGACTGTTAAAGACTCAGGGAAACCCAGAAATTCTGGTATTTCAAACAGATAACAAGAAAGGGTACATTAGGGCCAAGCCATGGCAATGGCAGCATCACTGCAGTGTGAAGGGGTAACTCAAAGGGGAAAAGAGTGAAATACAGCAGACAAATTTGACACAGAAACATCTGTAGAACAGAAAAGCAGCCTGAAGTTGGCTGGTTCAAGGCTGCACACTGAGAGTTGGTGTTTGAAAAATGCTGTTTCTCAACTACTGAACAGAGAGCTGAGGTGGGGAGTCATCATATAGAGGTCACACCTGAGCTTGCTACTGCAGTAACCCTAGAGATCATAGCAAATATTGCCACACTGTCATGGTCATTGCCTAACCAATGGCCCAGGGTGCACCTGGAGAAGCAATATTTAAACAGGCACAGAGAAAATTACATCCAGGGGAATTCAAGTCAGAGATATGGAAGAGAATGCAACTTGCTATCCTTTTGTGAGATCTTCAGAAAAGTAAGATCCATAAGATTTGCCATAATGCATGCTGTGTCAAAGTATGTCAGTGATCACCAAAGAACTAACAGAGAAACTATACTATGAAACCCTGTTAGAAATATATTCAACAAGTCATAACAATCTTATATCTCCAGATATAAGATATTAGGTTGTGGGAAGTCATTCTTATTTAGCAGAATCAGACTAGATTGAGCCATGTGACGCAGAGGCCTGGCTTCTAGGAACTGCTGGGAGGCAAGTGGCAGTGCTTGGGATTGGTTCCCTGACCCTTTCCAGTATTTTACCCCAAAGAGAATGACTTCCCTAACTCTACCCTATCCTGTCCATCACAGAAGAAGCTCCTCCCGGTCCTTGCCCCCTTTACCTGTCTGTCTCTAAATAAAAGAGAGTTGGGCAAGGAGTTGTTATAAGAGGCCAGAGCTGGTATGGCCAGACCCGTCATGCCCCTTCTCATTTAAAAAGAGTATTGACTCTTGTGTGTTTATTGAGTAGATAAGTTTTTTGGGTAATTGAGTGATATTACCCAACATCCTCCTCTGGCAGTTAACCCTTTTCTCTCCTTCACACAGGGCATGGCAGAGAGGACCCCCACATTAGGATAGACTCTAAAAAGACCCCGACATAAATGTAGAAGAGAAATCAATTCCAACAAAATGCACAAATCTCAACATAGATATACAAGAGACATGACAAAACAAGGTAGCATGACATCTCCTAAAGTTCATGATTATAAAGAAAAGATGAATTAATTCCTAGGAAACAGAGAAAAACAGCTAAACAAATTAAGGAAGTCAGTAGAGGATATGGAAGAGAAATTTAATAAAGAGATAGAGATATCGAAAATAAGAGAAATCTTGGAAATTAAAGGAACAATAAATCAAATTTAAAATTCAGTTGAGAGTTTCTCTAATAGATTAGATCAAGCAAAAGATAGAATCTGACAGCTTAAAGATAAGGTGGCCAGCCTTGAATATTCAGACAGTATTAAAGAAAATGAGAGAAAAGGAAAAAAAAAAAGGAAAAAGATAAGGAAAGAAACTATGATCAGAATACTCAAGAACTCAGGAGCAATGTTAAGAAGCTCATAGGCACTAAGGAAAGAGAAGAAATACAGGCTAAAAGCATTGTTAAACTATTCATTGAAATAATAACAGAAACATTTCCAGACCTTGGGACCAAGATGGATATCTAGATACTGGAGTCATTTAGATCCCAAGATGGACAAGAACAGAAAATAACCTCTTCACAAGCATATTATAATAGAAATGCAAAAATTATAAGTCCAAGAAAGAATTTTAGAAGTTACAAAAAGAGATATGTCAGGTCAGGTAACATTTAGAGGAAATCCAATTGGAATAACATCAGGTATTTTACCAGAAACCCTAAAGTCCAGTTGGGCTTGCAACAATATATTTCAAACCTTGAAAGAAAATAACCACCAACCAAGATTTTGATATACACCAAAGCTGTCCTTCAGAATGGAAGAAGAAATAAAAATCTTCTGAGATAAGCATAAACTAAAGGAATTCATGACTACCAAGCCAGCATAGCAGAAGATACTTAAAGGAATCCTACAAAGGAGAAAATAAAAACAACCAAAAAAAAAAAAAGACCTTGGTTAATTGGTTAATAATAATATCATTAGAAGAGCAGATTAGCAAATGAGATTTAGGATCACAACAAATAACAGAAATGAATATAAATGACAGGAAGTAACATATACCCTTCCACAATAACATCGAATGTGAATCATCTTAATTTTCCAATTAGAAGATATAGACTGACAAATTGAAATTTTAAAGAAGACCCAACTATATGTTGCTTTCTAGAAACATACTCCAGACTCAAAAATATTCACAGTCTGAAAGTGAAAGGATGGAAAATGATTTTTCATGCAAATGAAATCTGAAAGCAAGCAGGAATAGCTACTGCCATATCCTGCAAAGTAGACTTCAAGACAAAATTAATTAGAAGAGACAAAGAAAGTTAGCCCATATTGTTAAATAAAAAGATCCAACAAGAAGATATAACAATAGTAAATATTTGTGCCTCAAACATCAATGTGCCTAATTGCATAAAACAAATACTAATGGACATAATGGCTCAAGTAGGCCCCAGTGCAATAATGCTACATGATTTTAATACACCCTTCTTACTAATACATACATCATCTGGACATAAAAACAACAAAGATACCACAGAGTTAAATCATACTAAAAATCAAATGGACTTAAAAAACATAAAATAGACCAATATCCTTGATCAGCTTAGATGAAAAACATTGTAATAAAATATTGGCAAATCAACAACACATAACTAAGTCACAAGTTTTCAATAATGCAAATAGGTCAATGAAGTTGACACAGGTGCACTAAAATAATTGAAAATCAAAACCTAGAGTGTGTGTGTATATACATATTTACATGAAAACATGAAATATTTACATTTTCCAAATGCTCTATTCATTCACCAATTACTTTTCTTATAGGAGTTTAACTCTAAAAACTTAATATTTATTTGAAAATTTACCATAAGTGGTATAGTTTTTCCTCACTTTATGTTTTTATGTATCTTCCACACATTGGGTGATGAGAGCTAATGGATTACAAAGATTGTACATTATGATCAAATTGGTTTCATTTTGAGATTGTGATTTATTCAACTTTTCTATCACTGTGACCAAAAGAAAGACAATAAGATTTCTGGAGAAGGAAAAGTTTATTTGGTGCTCACAGTTTCAGAGGTGTTAGTCCATAGATGGCCAGCTCCATTGCTCTGGGCCCAAGGTGAGACAGAACATCATAGCAGAAGGAAGTGAAGAATTTCATTCATGATAAAAATCCTGAGGAAAATAGGGATAGAAGGAACTTAGCTTAACATTATAAAGGCAATACATGACAAACCAAAAGTCAACATCATACTGAGTGAAAACAAACTGAAAATATTTCCTCTAAGATTAGGAATGAGACAAAAGTGTACCCTTTACCACTGCTAGTCAATAAAATCCTTGAAACCTTAGCTAGAGAAAGTAGGTAATAAAAAGAAATAAAAGGGATACGAAGAGGAAAGGAAGAAATCAAATTGTCACTGTTCATAGATGATACAATCCTATATTTAGAAAATACTGAAAGTGAAACCAGTAGATTTCTAGAGCTGATAAACAAATTCAGCAAAGTAGAAGGATTTAAAAAAGTCAACATGTAAAAATCAATAGCTTTTCTAGACACCAATAATGGATCTGCTGAGACAGAAATCAGGAAAACAGTTCTATTCACTATAGCTTTAAACACACACAGACAGACACAGACACAAACACTACTTAAGATAAATCTAATCAAAGAGATAAAAGACCATTATGATGAAAATGACAGAATTCTTAAGAAGAAAAAGAAAAAGAATACCACAAGATGGAATAATCTCCCATGTTATAGAAAGACAAAATTAATATTGTTAAAATGACTATAGTACCAAAAGTCATCTAAAGATTCAGTACAACTCCAAGAAAAATCCAAAGAAATTAATCCCCAAACCAGAAAAAAAAAATTTAAAATTTAAATGGAAGAACAGAACAGAATTGCTGAAACAATTCTGAGCAAAAGAATAAACCTTGGAGACATCACAACACCTGACTATAAAGCCATTAAAACCAAAAGAGTTTGGTAACAGCATAAAAATAGGCATGTAAACCAGTGGAAAAGAATAGAAGACACAAAAACAAACACAAAAAGTTTTCTGATTCTGGACAAAGGTGCCAAAAATTTACCTTGGAGAAAAAAACAGCATCTTTAATTAAAGTATGCTGGGAAAATTGGATATGCATGTGTAAAATGAATGAAGTTAGATTCTTATTTCTCACTTTGCACAAAGGTTGACTCAAAATGAATCCAAGACCTCAGAGCAAGACCAGAAACTGCAACTGCTGCAAGAGAACATAGGGGAAACACTCCAACATATTGGTGTGGGCACTGATTTACTTTATAAGAGTCCTATATTTCAGAAAATAATAGCAAAGTTCATTAATGTGATAATATCAAACTAAAAAGCTTATGCAGTGGAAAGCAAGTAATTAACAATACAAAGGGAGAATCTGCAGGGTGGGAGAAAATATTTGCCACCAAATAAACCATTCAGTAATTGGGCAAATGAACTAAGAAGACACTTCTCAAAAGAAGTAAAAATGACTAATAATATGAAAAAGTATTCCCCATCTCAGGTCATCAGGGAAATGCAAATCAAAACTATATAGAGATTTCATCCCATTTCAGTTAGAAGGACAATCATCAATAATAGTAATAGTAGTAAATGCTGGCAAGGATGTAGGGAACTCATCCTCTGTTGGTGTAGTGTAAATTAGTACAGCCGCTATGAGAATAAGCATGGAGATTCCTCAAAAGACTAGCAATGGAAACACTATATGAAACAGCTATACAACTCCTCAGTATTTATCCAAATGAATTAGAGTCAGCATACTATAGTGGTACATTGTTGTCCATGTTTCTAGCAGCACAATTACAATAGCCAAGTTATGGAACCAGCCTAGGTATTCATCAAGAGAAGAATGGATAAATAAAATGTGGTATATATACACAATGGAGTTCTATTCAATCATAAAAGGAATAAAATTTTGTCATTTGCAGGAAAATGAATGGAACTTGAGAGCATTAAGTGAAATAAGTCAGAACCAGGGGTTATATATGTTCTTTCATGGTGAAAGTTAAAAGAAAGAAAAATCATGAAGATACAAGAGAGACCAGTAGGGTAGAGGGAGAGGTTGGGGGAGGGTTGGGAGGTAAAGAGGAGTACTATGGATTGAAATTGATCAGATTATGTTATATGTATGTGCAAATATGCCAAGGGAAAACTCCGAGTTCTTTTTAAATATTAGGCACCAATAGTAAAAAAGTAACTAAAAGCATTACAAAACAACCCCCTAGCGAAATTACCACCAAATCATCAATGTAGAATATTGTTCAATATAGAATGTGGACTCCATATAAATTCAGCTTAAATCAAAGGAAACCTGCAAACATGAATATCAATGGTAGCATATTTTCTTAACTTAGATTTTTAACTATATATATATATATATATATATAACTATATATATACAGTTGTCAAAAATATTTTATAAATAAGGGGTTAGGAATGTATCTCAGTGGTAGATCACTTGCCTAGTATGTGTGAGGCCCTTGGTCCAATCCTTAGCACCTTGGTCCAATCCTTAGCACCATATAACAAATGAGTGAATGAATGAATTAATGAAATGAGTGAATATATCATTTAATATATTAAATGATATAGTTTTGTCATATTTGATTACAATGTTGGAAATAAAGGAAAAGTGTACAAAATGCAACTGCAACCCAGAAGATGGAGTGGTTAAGTCTGGAAAGGTGTCATAAAGATGCTATTTATGTTATTTGGATGCCAAATAGAAGCAGCAAAAGAGAAGAGGGTTTGTGGGGCAAGGTAAGAATTCCAGGCAGAGGGAACAATAAATATAAAGGTAGGGATGGCTTATTAAGATATTAAGATATTTTAACCCTGGGCTTTCCCAAAACCAGTTAAATTGCCTGCAGCTAGCTTATTTTTCAAAGTGATCACTTGAAATTGAAGTGGAAGACAATGAAGTACGAATTTTTGAAAGAGGAAATGTCAATCCAAAGAGGTCTTCCTGAGCTTGTTGACACTGTGAACAGCCACAGGCCCTGTGGAGGCCCTCAGAAGAGCACACAGACTATCCTTCAGAAGTGTAGTCAAGAGCTGTTGGCAGAGAAGCCCTGGGGTGATATATTATTCAGCTTCGTATTACTATAACAAAATACCTGAGATCAATAACTTACAGGAGAAAAAGATTTACTTGGGATCATAGTTTTGGAGATTTCAGTCCATGGTTGAGCCCCACCTCTGAAAGATGACCTCCAATAGCACCACCCTGGAGGTCAAACCTTTAATATATACACCTGTGAGGGAATGCATTCAAACCAGAGTGGATGGGAAACTAGAGATATTCTCCGCAGTGGGGCAAGATGTTAAGGTACACTTTGGCACAACCATTGCTACAATTAAGGATGGATAAAATGTAAGATCAAAAGGATGTGAGACTGAGTAGAATTTGTGTCAACATGGAAGATAAGTGTTTGATGTGGCTGAAGTTCTTATCATGATATCAAGTGAAAATTTGGGTATAAAATTCAGAGCAAAAACCTTAAAAGCTAGATCATGGACATATTGTACAGGACAAAAACCTTTTTTGTAACAGTATCATGCATGAATCTACAGGCAATGAAAAATAATCAAAGAGTTTAAGACAAACAAGTAACTCATTTCTATTTGTGGTTTAAAAGGATGATGCTGGTGTCGATTATAAGATGATACTGGTATAGGTATTGAATTTTCGTTTACACCAAGTACTATGTCTTGGGAAAATTGAAAAAGGTAATTCTGCCCTCACAGGCATATTGGGGAAGACAATTTCACAAGCCAATACAATAAACTGGGGTAAGTTTCTGGATGAGGGTATGGATACTATTGGTACCTATAGCAGGAGTGCCTGTGTTACTCCAGGGGTTCCGAGGATTTTGAAGAGAGTTGGCACTAACTTCACATTGAAGGGTGAGTGGAAGTGATATGAGAAAGGAAGAGGAAGAGGGATCCCAACAGAGCCACCAGTAGTCCAGGAGGAACAGAAGAAAATAAGCATGTTGCATCCAAGGGAGCTGAAGCAGTACAAACTGGCGGTCAATAGTGGAGTGGGGGGAAGTGGTGTCCAGAGACAGATGCTTGGAGAGGAAGAGAAGAACTGCTTGTGCTGATGCAAATTTGAACAAATAGTCAAGAATCACTGAACTAAATGAACAAAAATGTTTGAATCACCCTTGTCCTTTAGTGCAAATCAGTTCACTTTTATTTAGATCTTGCCTACACTTCCCAAGCAGTACTTCCAACGAGTTACTTTCGGCAGACACCATGGAGCAGCTTTTCCGGTTGGGAGCTCACCTTAGCGTTGCATGATGGACACTTACAGAGCCATGTCAGGAGGTGGGCTCCTCTGAGGCCAGAATCTCACTGTGCAGCGTGGAGCATGTCATCGGACCCTGAAAACAGTGCTGAAATGTTTATAATAGTAGTAATAATAAAAGCACTTCAATCTATCAATATTATTCCAATTTTCTTTTATTCCATACAACAGGCAGGCCTTATCTGACTTGCTTCACATTTTTTTTTTTTTCACATTTTTTCATCTGTGCCTTGTATCTATGAGAAGACTACACATGCTCCTCTCTTGTTGACTCTGGGGGTTTTGTTGTCTATTCTCATATTTTTGAAAAGAAAAGTAAACATGACAGGCAACTCTGAAACAGGAAATGTCTGCCTGCCACATTTTAGGAAAACCTGAGATGAACAAAGTCACACAGAAAAACAAATTATTTGCTTTGCATCATCTGTAGTTTACAAGAGCAAACACAGTGCTCCAGGCATGTATGAAATGTATGTTATGCTAAATTTGAGGTCATCCTCTCACTTGTCAGAACATAACTTCTAGTCCTGAGTTCTAAAACTTTAGAGGCCTGTGAAATTCTTGGATAGGTTCCAAAGAAGAGCAATGAAAGTGATAAAAGATTTGAAGGCTAATACCTTTGAGGGAAGACTAAAAGAACAAGAATTATTTCTCCTCTAAATGAGAAGTCAGAGATAATTTTACAATCTTGGAGTCTATGAAAGTTTTTATGAGTAGAGCAATGGTGCCCAAATCCAGAGGAGTTTGAGGAGCCTGGGTAAAGCAGAGGAACCCTGGTGTGTTTGTGTGTGTGGCAGGGGGTGGGGGGATCGCTGTGCATTGACTCCAAGTATTTCACTGTAGAAACCCCTTCTTCTGAGGCCCGGGAGATTGGGTATTATGTAGTAGTGAGGTGTCATGTTCTGTCTGTATGAACACTGGGGTAAAATAAATGACGTCTAAGAATCTCTAAATTCAGTAGTTTTCAGATTTTTAAAAGGTCTTCCATTTCAGAGGACTCCGAGGGCAAATAAATTATTGGCCAAGACTTTATTCTTATACTTTCTTGAAATAGTAGCACATTCTGATCATTATTGGTAATATCTGCCATCGGAATTTCAGAAACTTTTATCACATTGCCAGTTTAGAAATCTTTCTTATGCACAATACTTTCAAAAATATTTCTATCCTTATATTCCTTAGGTCATCATTGTTCCACTTATCTCTCCTGCTCTGATAAGATACTGTACTGAACCATCTCAGCCTCTCCTTTTCAAAATGGAGGAGGAAGATACATATATAATCTAATAGTTCAGTTGAAATAAACATTCTTCCATTTCAGGAGCAAAACCTCTATGCATAGAGACACCTGCATATTTTTGGAAATATAGTAAGTTATAATTTTATGACAGACTGCCTCCTAGCATTCCATTTACAATCTTTTTAGAAAGGTGGATGATAACAGAAGCTAGGACAATACAATAAAATACTATGTCTGCAATAAAAAATCAGACTTCACTCTACTGAAATGGGCTCATGCAGATCACTATATCTCTGTTTACGGGGAATTTTAAGATAGTCACAAAACAAAACTGCCAAGCATGAAAGAATAATTCCTTTAACAGCTGTTCAGTAAGGTCAAAAACACAGAAACTATTGAAGGTTACAAAAGTATAGTTAGAACTCTTGGGAGTTTAGCTCCATTGCAACAGAGATTTCAAAATCATCCTCTGGTTGCACCCCACCTGATGTTAGAATGCTGATCATTTGTTAAAAGATTTTGGAAGCTTGAGATCAATTCTGTCATTTGACTTACCACCTCGTGCCATCATGACTGGGGAGACAGAGTTAATAAATGAAAGCATAGATGTCTCTGATGCTTAGTTCAAAAAAGAAACAAGCATGGATCAATAGGGGCAATCTGACACCAATATCCAGTTTCTGCCCAGACATCAGCAAAAGGAAGGCTATTGTACACAATCCTGAATCCTGCTCTCCAAACACACTATTGACAAAAAAGCTGGACATAATAAGAAATTAAATGAAGCTGAATAAATACTCATACTGAGCGCTAGAAATCAGAACTGTATTTGGTGAAAAGTAACCAAAGGGAAAAAAATAGATCAAAATATCATCATATGAAACATTGATATTTTTGTAGTTCATAGCTCCAAACAAATATAATCTCAGCCCTATACCAGATTTTTTCATTTTCCATTATTTGATTTGAATAGGTTTCTACCTACTTCTTTATTTATGCATCTTTGCCTCTCATTTTTTTTCTCACCAAATTTTATTTTACTTTTTAAAAAAAATTCTCGGTGAAATCCAAATTTTGTGAAATAGAGGGGATTAGGTGAAATTTCAACCATAAAATCATTTTGTGGAACATCCAACGTAAATGTGTTTTGCAATTCTGTTGAACAGCGTAGAGCAATTAAAATAGAAGTTAACATCAATCAGAATGCTGTGACCATAAACATGATGGCTATCAACATGACCCCTTGGGTTCCTTAATTGTTGACCTCATATGATCTTAAATTTCACAGATCCTGTGCTGGTCTTTATAGCATTACCTTCATCTTCTAAAAGCCTCAATGACTGCATACCATTAATACCACATACAATTACATTTGTAATGAAAAAGGTTAGCAGTGTCCTTGGACCATGAAAAGTGTTTCTCATATGTACAATGCAGGGAATCACAACCTACTGCAGGTCCTGCTTACAATTTGAACTTTTGCTCTCTTGTAGTGCACTGACGTTTGGTAAAATAAAAAGATCTGATTTAATTTAATAAAACTTTGACAGAGGACTTTTTGAAATTTCTCAGAGCCATCTAAAACTTTTTAGTTATAAAATCATCTCTTGGAATTTTAAAACAAATCTTGATATAAGTGTGAAGGGTTTGAAACATACATTTGAGAAATTTCTCAGTTGTAAGAAACCAGGAGTTCTGCTATTAACCCCATTTTAAGGACAAGAAACTCAAGATTCTGAAAAATAACTTGGTGCAGTGGTGCATGCCTATAATCCCAGTGGCTCAGGAGGCTTGAGGCGGGAGGATGGTGAGTTCAAAGCCAGCCTCAGCAACAGTGAAATGCTAAGCAACTCAGTGAGACCCTCTATGTAAATAAAATACAAAAAAATAAGGCTGGATATGTGGTTCAGTGGTTGAGTGCCCCTGAGTTCAATCCCTGGTACCAAAAGAAAAAAAAAATTCTGAAAAACAGTGCATTTTATCCAAAGTCATGTTAGTACCAAATCTAAAACCTAAGCATTCCGAGCTGAGTGTGTAAAACTTGCCTATTCAACATCAAACACAAACCTATAAAAAGAAAGAACACTCAATTTATGGGCATGTCATCTCACAAAGATACATTGGCAAGGGATGCCAATTTTTACCATTGGAACATGGTGGTGAAGAAAATTTGGCTTTCTGGTAGAGTCTTCAACAGTTCAATTATGCAAAAGAATGATATGGTCGTCATATTTCCAATCATATCTTTAATGATGTCCCTGAAAGAAATTGCAATTAGTGGTATACTTTGGGGCATAGGATATACCTCACTAAGGACAAAGGATTAAATTTTCTCCTGTTGACTCCACTCCAGCTCCCAGAGATGTGGTTGATGGATGAGAACTACAAGGCTTCACTGTGAGGAGCTCCCAAATTCTTCTGTCTCCCTTAGACAATCCATCTGAAATGGGCACTCCCTTCTGTTACTCCCATTCTTTTCCATTTGATGTAAGTACTAAGTACTAAGCAATGCCTGCCTTCCTCCTTTTTCTTTCCATGGAAGAAAGTGATTCCTAACTTTCCACTTGAATTCCTTACAATTTCTTCTTGACCATAATTTCTGAAGCACACACATTTCTCTGAATTAAAAAAAAAAAAGTGTGCACAAGTGTTTTCTAAGCCTCCAGACTTTTAAAAGGTTGTTCTTTATTTAGTATCCAATTAAACTCCTCAAGTATCCACCCAACATGCAGCAGGAAGCCTGGGGCCCACCTCGCAATATGTCTGAGTATTCCCAATTGTCTCTGTTCCCCTGGCTCCTCCCGCTCCCATTTCACACTCTGAGGAATCCTTGACGTCCTTCCATGTGGTGATCTGCCCTCTGACTATAAACCTTGTCAACTCCTGCTTTCCCTTCCTCTTTTACTCATAGTACAGGGCTTCATGTGACAAAAAAATTACTAAATGTATGGGGATAATCAATGACAGTGACAGCATATTGAAAACTGCTGGTGTTAAAGTCTCATAGCTCTCTCTGTTTGAGTTTCTTAGGTTAACAAAGTTCCAAAAGCTAGGTAGCTTAAAACAACAGAGATGTATTGTCTTCCTGTTCTGAAGGATAGATGTCTCAATACCCCCTCTGAGGTGTGCAGGGGGAAATTGTTTCTTGCCTCTCCCTAGCTTCTGTGCTAGCCCTCTATCCTTGGTGTTCCTCATTTTATAGGTGTACCACTTCAGTCTCCACCTCCATTGTCATATGGTGGTCTCCCTTTGTGTCTCTGTCATTCAGCTTTGTGTCTTTGCCTTAATTTCCCTCTTCTTTTAAGAACATCAGTCATACTGGCTCAAGAGTCCAACCTAGTCCAGCATTATTGCATCTTAGCTTAGCTACTTACTTCTGTAATAACTGTATTTCCTAGTAAGGTCATGTTCTGAGGTCTTAAGAGTTGGAATTCAAGCATATTTTTGGAGGACACATTTCAACCCACCAAATGTTATAAGGAATTTCTCCCTATCATTTCTTTGGCTCAGTCATGCCACTTTTGGGGCCCACTCCCATCCTCTCACTATGGAAATAAACTCCTTCTCTTAAGTGTTTCCAAGACCTGGGCTGGTCCTCCTCAGTGATTTCATTCACAGGCCAAATTATTGCATACTATGCATTGGCACTGCTGTTGCTGAAGACCCTTTTCGCATTAACCCAATTTTGATTCTGTAGTCTGTGCTTTTTTGTGAGTTTTTGTGTTTCTTCTAACAAATTAGATGTTTTTTTTCTCCTAGTGGTTATCCTTTTAAGTACTTTTTATAATAGCTGTAACATATTACTTCTTCAGGTAGTGTCTATGAACTACCTGTTACAGTGAAGATTTAGTGAGTTTCCATTTCCCTGTTCTCTCAATCCTCCACTCCACCACCAGATTTTAGATTATTACAATACCTTTTTGCTGTTCTATTAACCATTAAATCTACCTATGTCTCTATTACTTGATTTATTAGCCTAATGAAGTCTTTTCTGATCTCAGGTTATAAAAGAAATTTAAACATACTCATACTGCCTCTTCCTTTGCTGTCATCCCTCCTCAACTATTGTTAATTATTTCTTCATTGATAAAGTTTATAATTTTAGTAATATGTTTAATAGTTACAATTCCCATACTTGTTTTAAATGCAGTCTGATAGTTAAATATATTCACAAATAACTACCAAGAAATTTTCAGGAGCTTCTTCATTCATTTCTTTTCTTTTTTGGTCACCTCAAGCTTGTCGTTATTTCTAGAATATTTTATTAGATTATTATTATTATTTCCTATAACTTCTGTTCTCTTCCTAAGGGATGCTAATTATGCCTATGTTTTATCCCCTTCCCTGTGTTTTTTGTCCTTTATTTCTGTAGTCACTTTTAACTCCTGGTTCATTCACATTTCATCAATTCTCATTTCATCCATGCCCCATGCTGTGGCTTCACCAGTGAGCATTCTCCTTTTGCTTCTAATGTGATCTTCATTTCTGGTTGGTTGTTTTAGTTGCCTTCTATATTTTTCTTAGTTCTGTCATCTCATGTTTCATTTACTCTGGTACTTTGGTCTGTTTTCCCCTTTGAGAGCCAGATTCATAGAGATGATTTGGTGCATTAGGGATTTAAAATATTTATTTCAAATGGTTTAATCATAATTTTCATATGTTCCATGGCAAGTATTTCTGATGATTTTTTTTGCTGTACCCCATTTTTCTATTCCTTTTCATCTTTTTACCCTGACAGTATCTTTGTATAGATTTGGTACTATTGTTTTACATGAGATTTCTCTTAGAACAAGAAGAGTTCTTCCTAAACCAAGTGAAGTTCATGCTGGGAACTGAGGTTCCCATGTTCCAGTATTAGGAATACTTCTAATGACATAGAGTTGTGCATGTGGACAGGTGGATTTTTCTTTTTCTTCTAGCTTCTCAAGAGCAATAGTTGGAGAGTTCACTGCAATACCCTGCCTCTGGTATTGCAGTGAACTCTCCAATTGACAGCCATGTGCCAACCAAAGACAAACCTGTTCTTCTGTTAGATGCATTTGCCTGCTTCCCCTGGATAACAGACTGACTCTTGAGAAGCAACTAGGACCTATTCAAGACCAGTTCCTACTTTTTCTGAACAAAATAGTGTCACTTTCTCTCCTCAAAGCAGGTAGCTATAACTGAAGAGTTGTGTCGTCAACTGTACCTGAAGATCTGCACCCATGGACCTCATATTCTCAGCATGTGCCTGCACTCCTGTTTGACCTACTCTGTATCCAGCATCCATTCCATATGTACTATGACTCAGGTTACAGAGGTCTTCTAATTGCATCAAAGACTGAGGTTTTTGTTTTGCTTTGCTTTTTTCTTTCAGTGTCTTGTGATCCTCATTGTTTGGAGGTTATTGTCAAATGCAAAGGGAGCAGTACTATTTCTATGCAACCAAAATAAAATTTAGTCTCTTATTTTTACTTTGTTTCAAATTTTCTTTACCTGTATTTTTTTAAAAAAAGAAAAAACACAATGATGAGATAACTGAGAAACCACATTCAAAGAAATTATCCATGGTCACGATGTATCTCATGTAGGACAAGAATTCTCCTGTTCTACTTCTTAAACTCAAAGATCTTGCCACTATATCATGTTGTGACATGGCATTAATGGTGGATTTGATCTTATTTCTAAGAAAATAAACATTAAATCTGGACTTTCAATCTACTAAGGAGCTCACATTTAATTTCATTCTTGAAAATACAGTTTCTATGAGATTTCAAAAGGGGATAATAAATGCTTCTCCAGTGATCCTTTTATTATTTATTATTGGGATAATAAATGCTTCTCCAGTGATCCTTTTACACATATTTATCATCGGGAGAAGATCCACATAAAGAAAAAAAAATGTTAAAAATTTTGAACTATTGCTACATTTGCCTAAATCTACTTCACTGAAGAGAATTTCTTTCTAGATCATCTAAACAGCAGCAACAGCTAATACCAGACTTCTCAAAACCACTACTCTGGAGTGGAATGACACTTTCTTAGTATATGCAACTACTATTGCTTTTTTTCCTTTTGGCAAGTACAAAAAGGTAAATACATGATGCCCACATTTAGATAGACTCAGATACATAATTTCTGCCACCAGTCAAGAAATCTAGAAATGTCTGAAAGTTCATTGCCATTGAAAACATTCATGAAAAAATGCTTTTGTGCAATGATTTTCATTTTGAACAAAGCTACTGAAGATTGAATATTCTTATACTGTTTTATTCAGTAACTGGGACTTTCAGGTATGAAAATGAGTACAAATAAAGGCTCCATGGTAGAAATTAAACCAACTAAACCTTGCAGACACCTGAAGAGTTAGGCAAAAGCACGGCAAATAGATTGTACCTTTTAGCATGTTCAAACTTTTCTCTCATGGTTACCTATGCTTCCAGTTGTGGGTGCGCAAATAAATATCTGTTAGCTTCTGAAAACCCTTTTGTTTTAGAGCAGAGAGAATAGTGGCTTGGCCTGCTACAATTGTTTTGTTGGTTGGCATAGAGTTTTAATTATTCTGTGATACATCACAAGATATCACAGATCACACAGTAACCACATTGTTCTTCAGCAAGGTCCTTTATTGTCTACCCTAGTTTCAGTTTAAGATGACTGTTCCAACTTCTCCAATAATCTTCTATCTATCCCCTGTGAGTTTGCCTCTTACTAGTGTTTTTCTTAAAACAGTAAATGCAAGGAATATTAGGGTGTTCAGACACATATTAAATATGAAAATGAAAATAAAGAATAAATTTCTTTGAGGCTTAGTTATGACATAAGAGCAAAAAAGCGTCACATAAATACCTTGTCCAGATTATGTGTATTTCAATTCCATTTGTATGAAATTGGCAACATACAGAAAGTTTTCTATCAAAGGTATTTTTGACCTGCCCATTGATATTAGATACAACATTAGATATTACATTCACTATGTAGATAACAAATGGAAATGAGTAAGCCTCATTTAAAAATAGAATGTAAATGGGATACTTGCAGTTTAAAAACCTCAGGACAGTAGCAATCTATCGTAATTTCTTTATTAAGTATCTACTATGCACAAAATAAGTTGTCTACTACTATGAACTATAAGGAAATAAGCAAATGGACATCATTCTCTCAGGAATTTTTAACACATTTCAGTAAATGATGTGAAAATTAATAGAAATAGAGATTAGGCCAGAAATAAATGATTTTCACAAACATTAAGTGATTAAATTGTAAGATTAATAAACCCTGAAGAACTACTTTAAGTCAGGGTATGGAAAGGTCTTGTGGTTTAGAGGTTGGGGTTAATTAGGTCTTCAAAAATAGTTAGAAATGGAGTAAGTAGAGATAACAAGGAGGAATTTTAAGAGTAAGAGAAAGAATGAACAGATGTGGAGGTGGGGCGATTCTGCAAGTCATTGGTCGGAGAAGGTGGTTCATACGGTTGAGTGGTAAGAAATAAATTTAAAGAGGAAGATTAAAACTAATCTCAAAATCTTAAAAAATAAATTCAGATGAAGAATTATTTTCTTTGTAATTTTTATAGAAGTGGTCATTTTATTAACTCCCATTTCTCTTACTTTTATTTGGATTCATTTTCTCATCAGTGTTGAATGCATACAGCCCTGTGGGTTGCTTCATATGAGTCACAGCAAACTAATTAATGCTCTGGTAAAAAGATAACATCCCAGATGACAGAGGCTAAAGACATCCGAAGTGTATTTCTCATTCAAAGTAGAGAAAGCGAGCACTGTGGGTTCACTGGAGACTGCTTCCAATCATCACTCAGGGATCCAGGCTAACCAAGGCAACCTTATTATTCAGCTGCATTTTCTGGAGCATTCGTTCTTCCAGGTTGCTTTGGCAAAAGAAGACCCAGTTGTGCGGTTGCATACTTGCACTTCATGCTTTGGCACACCACCTCTTCACATCCTATTGGTCAGGTCACTGAGCTTTCCAAATGTAGAGGTGTGAAACCAGGAAACGGATGGGATGCTTGGTGAATCCCATTTTCTCTGCCACACCCTTCCATGTAGGATGTACATGAGTTCAAGGCACATCACAAATTTTCCCATATGTTTGTTTCTTAAAATGCCTTTTTCCTTCAAAACTTAAATTCTCATAAATTATTTTCAAGCCTTTTAGTCATTGTGTGAGTATCCTCTCTGAACCATCTGCAATTGATCTCCATTCTATAAAGGGAAATTAAATTTTAGGTTAGTTTTCTAGAAAAAAATAATAAAAAGCTAAATGTAATCACTTTCATATCTGTATGTGAATTTGACATTTTATCATTTTTCTACAACCAAAGGTGATTTCAGACTAGCTCTCTCAACATTGTTTGTTGCTCTCTGAACTCTCTTGCTGTATTCTACTTTTTAAAAATTGTTTTTATTTGTTCTAATTTGTTGCATATGACATTTATACATTTTGATAGATCATACATAAATGGAGTGTAATCTCTCACTTTTCTGATTATATATATTATAGGATCACATCGGTCATGTAGTCATATATGTACATGAGGTAATAATGTCTGTTTCACTCTACTATCATTCCTTCCCCCATGCCCCTTCCCCTCCCTTCACTCTCCTCTACCTAATATAAAGTAAGTCTATTCTTCCCTATCCCCTCTCTTATTGTGAATTAGCATTTGGTTCAACTCTTGCTGCCTTGGCCAGCTTCATTTCACCCAGTTGAAATACATTCTAGACACTTCACAGAAGAAGAAATATGAATGGTCAACAAATAAAAAATGTTCAACATCACTAGCAATTAAAGAAATACAAATTAAAACTATACTAAAATTTCATGTCACTCCAGTCAGAATGGCAATGACCAAGAGTACAAGTAACAATAAACGTTGGTGTAAATGTGGGGAAAAAAGTATACTCAAACATTGCTTGTGGTACTGCAAATTGGTGCAATCACTCTAGAAAGCAGTATGGAGATTCCTCAGAAAACTTGGAATGGAACCACCACTTAACCCATTATCCCACTCCTCAGTATATACCTAAAGGACTTAAAAAATCAGCATACTATAGTAACACTGCCACATCAATTTTTATAGCAGTTCAGTTCACAATGGCTAAGCTATGGAACCAATCTAGGTGCCCTTCAACAGATGAATGGATAAAGAAAATGTGGTATATATACACAATGAAATACTACTAAGCCTTAAAGAAGAATGAAATTATGGTTTTTGCAGGTAAATAGATGGAACTAAAGACTATCATGCTAAGTGAAATAAGCCAATCCAAAAACACAATGACTGAAGGTTCTGTCTGATATGTGGTTGCCAATTCACAATAGGCAGTGGGGGTGAGGGTAGGGCATGGAGAAGGGGAGGTTCACTGGATTGGACAGGGGTGATTTGGGGGAAGGGAGAGGAGATGGGAATGGCAAAGACAGTAGAATGAATCAGATATAAATTTATTATGTTCATATATGAATACACATCCAGTGTAACTCCACATCATGTACAACCACAAAAATGGGAAGTTATACTCCATGTATATATGATATGTCAAAATACATTCTACTTTCACGTATAACTAAAAAGAACAAACAAGAAATTTTAAAAAGAATTTATTCTTTATTCAAAATTCTTAGTCTCATCTTCTCCAAAAGTCTTCAGAATCTTCTAGTCAAAATTAGCCCCTCTTTTTCTGAAATCCCAGAATATATTTTTAAACCTATAATGATTAATCTGGCATACTATATTTGCATCTCTATAAAGCATACAACTTTGCACTTTATATATTGGCAAATCTGAGGAGAGTTTTGATTTTCAAAATTGTAAGGGTCAGGACTGTTATTGGCATCCAGTGGGTATAATCTGGGATACTGCTGAATATCCTTCAAGGTGACATGATGGCTCCCACAACCAAGAATCATCCATCCCAAAATGTAAATACTGTCAAGACTGAGAAAGCCTGCTGTAGGGTATGAATGAGAAAGTCCACCTTAATGCTCTGCAGATAGTAATGTATTCAACATTTGGTAATGAACAGACTTCAGAAATACCCAAAAGAGTCACTAGGTATTACCTTTAGGAAGGAGATATTAATTCTAATCATATCCATGATTGAGTCTTCCAGTGTTTGTCATGATTTCCTTTCCCAGCTAATAAGAACATCATATCTTCTATTTGCTTTGCCATTAAGTATATCAATTACTGCTGGCCCTCATGTTATGGGTAGAAATGACTCATGACTTCAATGTTATTGTTAAAACTGTAGTCCTTTGTTTATATTAACCAACCATTCTCTGACATGAAGTTGTTCCTTGAATTCATTTTGCTGATGAATCAACATATTTTTTGAATCAACAATCTTTGAAAATTTTCCTAATCACTTATTATTCTGATTTTGTATTTGGGGTTCATTACGCTCATGAATAAGGTTATATTACTGACTTGACCTTTTCTACTCATGTGTAGTTTATATATGCTTATTCTCACTTGTGTTATATTTATTTCAATTTGCACTGTGAATCTAATTCTATTTGCTTCTGTTGGTTTGTAAAATATATTCTGTTAGCATGAAAACACTCATGGGACATAGAAGTACCATAAAGTTATAGAGAAAGCACTGGATCGAAGGAGAGAGACAGCACATTGAGCTTTGTATCTAAAGATAGAAAAACTGGGTCCCAGTACAACTGTACCAGTTTATTGTTGTAAGATAGATGAAGTTTATATATGCACTTTGTAAACCCTTATGCTCTACACTGCCAAGTCTCTTGCTCTCTTTTTGCTGCCACTAAACTGCTCAACCACAAGTTAAGTCAAATCTTTGGTTGTTGGTTTCCTTATTGATACACTAGATACCACACTGCTTCGTCTTAATTTATTTTCCAAGGTATTATAGTCCATATATCTACCTACAATCTCAATTGAAATATCTTACAAAATTTCCACCTTCTTAAATGTGATTATTCCCTCATTTTTCGAATTAGTCAACGGTCATGGGGACAAGCAATTTCTATACATTCTCCTCATTTTCATTATTTTATGTGACAAACAGTCCATGACTCACTGTATGCTCTCAACAAGTATTGAGATGAATGAATATTTACCATAGTATTAAATTGCTAATCAAAAATAGCTCATTTGTAGCATAGATTTTATAGTAATAATAATAATAATAATAATAATAATAATAATAATAATAGCTTTGGACTAGGTAGTGTTTCATGGACATCATATTTATTATTTTATTTAATTTCACAAAAATGGTACAAGTTAGTAAAATAATGTCATGGTGAAAATGAAGACAATATTATTTTTTAGATTGGAATATATGATTCCTTATTCGTTTTAAATTTCCCAAAGCATTTGTGACCACTCTGTGGAATCAGTGTACAAACTATAATCTGAAAGAAATTGGTGGTATTTTTACAGTACGTGAACACAACTATCTGATTTATAGTTCAATCTGTTAATGCACTCTGTTATTAGGCCACCTGGCAGTTTTATGCATTGTGAATTTAAAGAGGAGCTCAATGTAACATAAGCTTTACAAGCTGGGGAAATATTATTGAAATGAAACATGAATGAGGACCATTTAAACAATAAAATATTGTGTATAGACTATATATTTTTTAGTTTTACCTAATACGTGCCTTAGGTATAAATTCTGAAATAAGTTGAGGTTCTTATGAGACTATAAAAAAGAAATTCAAAATAAACTTATTATTTCACTATTGTTAATCATGTAGTATTCATGTGCTTATAGAGAAGCAAAAATACAGTCACAAATTACTGCTGAAGAATTAAGATCGCATATCAACTACATTTTCTTTTAGTACTCACAGAAGTGTACTTGGGGAAATGCTGTCAGAATGAAAAACCAGAATTGGGAGATGAAAGAAAAAAACTGTAACTTATTGACCATCTCTTTTATGACTCTTTTTTATTATCGTTTAAGGAATTTGATCCACTCTTGTTGAGGTACAAAATAAGACCTGTACGAAGATAATCCTAGAAAATATGTCATTGAGATTAAGCAGTGGCATACTAGTGAATTTGTATTGAACTTGGAAAAAAAGCACACCTACTGTAGTTTGATGATATTCATCCTGCATTATTCTAAATGTTTCTACAAGTAGCTCCTGTCATTTATGGAAAGTATTATATTTAAGAAACATACCTTCTTCACAATGATCCATGAAATTTGAAGTCCATTTATTCAATTATATCACTGATACAGTTCTGTTTAATAAAATTTATGATTTAGAAATTATAAAAGTTATTAGTTTTATTCAGACAGTACACTACAAATTGCAGTATCTGCCTCAGGTTCCAAAAAGATTTTATTATATGATTCATATTTATATAATTTTAAAACATGTTTTCCAGCATATACCTACTTTAAAATACTTGCAAACTAGAATAAGATATATTTCATGCTTGTGTAATTATATCAAAATGGACTATGTTATCATGTAAAACTAAAAATAACCAACAACATTTTTTAATTAAAAAAATAAAGTACATACTAACAATTTAAGGGAAACTGCACTTTTTAAACAAGCATATCTATATTCTTTCATTTTTATTTTATTTTATTTTTATTCTTTCATTTTTAAAACTAAGAAAATGTTAAAGATGAATGAAAATGTTATGGGCGTTATATTTTGAATTGAAGATACTTCTCAAAGAATTGGGGAAAACAATGGCTTTTCAAATACATATTTCTTTAAAATATATGAGGAAGTACCAAAACTACTTCTCATTGTCTCAGTTTTAAAATACTTATCTTTCAAGTGAAAAACATAAAATACACTTTCTTATACATTAGAAAACAAGAGAAAATATTTGAAAAGTATCCAGTAACTGATATGTTATTATGTTAACCTTAACACTTGACCTTAACACTTACTTAATCATTGAATATTTGGAATCTATATCTTTATTTTGAGGTTTGTGTTTAATCTTCTAGTTTGCATATTTTATTTAGGAATTTTGGTGATATTATACAAGCTTAAGGAAAATAACACTATGAAAATAAATGATCAATTGACAAATTAAACTCCAAGTATTAATCTCAGTATGTTATTTGAGTCAGTTTTTTTAGAATTGGTATTTGGATGCTTCTCATTTGGCCTTTTACTGAGGTGACTGTGTATTTTTTGCTAGTCTAATGTGCCCTGAAGACTTTTGGTGTGGGAACTTGAGGAGGTCACAGGATATGATAAAATTCATTTTACTGAAGTGTACTGGTTATGAAAATTGCTTGTTCCAGTGGACGATTTCACTACTTCATTTACAGCGTAAGTGCTCATTGTGTTTCCACTGGCTGGGAGCTGACCCCTATATTTCTCATTTTCCTTCTGAAATGTGGGTCAGCAGTGTTGTCAGATTCCTTCTCTCCTGTAAAACATTTTATTTTTAAATATTTGACACTGGCGTCTTCTAAAAGAACAGGTTAAAAAAAATAGTAGAAGTCTTGCTGCATGGCATTTATGACTCAGAGAAGTATCATTGCCATTGACCTTACAACTCTTCTTAAATAGTCGCAAGAAGGGCAACAAAATTGTCAATTAGGCTTCCAGGGAACAGCTTCAGCCCAACACAACTCGTGCTTGGCAGCATAATCATGCAGATCTTGCTTCTATGTGAGGAGCTATTCGGGCCTATAATGATGAGGGTTCAACAGATGTGAACTTCCTTTCTCAACAGCAGATTTAGGAGCTGTTGATTTGTTACACATTTATTAAAAGGTTTTGTAACATTGAAATGTAGCATTTAAAAGTTACCTCAGATATTCAACCTAATTCTCTGATCCACACACCAGGGTTTAGATTTCTAGGGACCTTTAAGAAGTTCATTTCTACTTTTACAAAGATGGAGGTTAAATAACATATTATAAATTTATTTATGTCTGTCTGTCTGCCTGTATGTATGTATGTATGTCCCTTCTGTTCTGTTTTTTGCTTTTGTTTTCCTGGCAATGCATTTCATGCCCCTACCTTTTGCAGAGAATGTGTTTGTATTCAGTAACTATTTACTAAGAAAAACTGGTACCCGCCTCCCACAAAACCATATTTTAAAATTTGGTACTCATCATATTCACCAGTACTAATGAGAATAAGAAAAAAAAATTCAATTATAAACTGTAACTTGGTTGTTATATTTTATTAACTACCACAAAATTTTTATGATTTAAATAAACACCAATTGCTCTCAGGCTAAAGAAGAAAGTAATACAAGGAAAATGCAGTTAAGGCAACATGCAAAGTAGAAAGTATATAATCAATATACTGTGATAGAAATAAATAGTTCATTAGATATGCTCCTTTTTCTGCCAGGTCTCCATCTAAATCTGGACATGTCCACTGGTGAGGTGATATCCATTTGAAATATTTTCCTTTATGGAGAAATTGTGTCCTGTCTTACCCAGTAGGAACCTGATCCATTTGTTTCATTTGTAAGTGAACTTTACCAGGCCTAGACCTGTTTCTCACAGAGAGAAACAGAAATAGGGAGATGGGACCAAGGCCAATGGTACTTGCTAGGTCTATAAGAGAAGTATTCCTCCTCCTGGAAAGAAAGCCAGTTACAATAGTCCTACCTTAACACAAACAATAGAGGCCCACTGTAGTAAGTGCCAGAAGCTGAATTAGGAAATCAAAAAAATAACAACAGCTGGCTGGGTCTTGTGTTGGTCACCTATCAGCTCTGTGGAGTTCCCGGCCAGAAGGGATCGCTTCTCTGTGATATATGCACCCAAAATCCCAACCACCCTTTTGCATTAGCATCTAAATTCCTTAGCCAATTAGTGTTGTGATCTTATCACAGCACTTGTTGGAAACTGACTTGCAGCAGTTATTATCCATGATGGCTCCTGCTCTCTGAAGTTACTTGCCGAGGTTGAACAAACCATGAGATAGCTAAATAATTTCACAAGCATGGCATACATTAGGAAAAGAAGAAAAAAGCCTTGACTGTTGAAAAGACCTCATGAAATTCATCACAGAGATTGTGCAACAAATTGGCTGTCAGGTGTAGAAACAGAGAATAGGCATTGAGATGGAATCAGAAACCTTAGTTTTTATACATACTGAAAATCTACCATGGAGAGATGTCTATGCATTTTTGAACACTTAATTTCCCCTTTTTGAAGGGGTTAAATTCGTATTGCAGCCGTTAGTGATCCAACAGAAATTGTCCCATTTTCTATGTACATCCTTTGTCTAGATATGCATAGCTGTATCCAAATTGATTTGCTTTACCACATTTTATACTGACCATTACAATGAAATAAGATGAAAGACTACACCTAGATAGATTTCTTTTTGGCTTATTCTAAGCCATCAGCAAATATTTTTGAAATTAGTTTACAAGAATTCTCACTACCACAATCTGACCACTTATTTTTCATTTTTTTCCTTTTGTTCCTTTGGAGTATCTGTACTCAGTACCAAGAATCTAAAGTCCTACCTGCCCCAGATGTATTGACTTAGAATAAATGTATGCATACATCCTCACATTTATTCCTTTATCAAGAAGTTTCCTTGGGGGTTAGGGATTCCCTGAGAAGTATCTAGGCCTATGAGGTAGAAATGTTGTCACAATAGTTCTGAGTCAGTATATTTTTAACTTGTATGAGTCTTTTAGCTGAATCACTTGCCCTGGGGAACAGAAAAGAAAATGAAAAGCAAACAGTAGTATAATAATAGTGGGAATTCTTACACACACTGGGAGAAAAAAAATAATTTCAGATTATTTACAGGAGATTTGCTGAAACTAGTCCCTTGTTCTTTTATTCTTTAATAGAATGTGTGTACCAAAGGTGGTGTCCATCTTGCAGGTTCTCTAAATATTTTAGCACATGGATTTTGCACAGTGTATCTGGTACCATAAAGAATTATGTAAACTTTTGCCTTTTAGAAACTGACAGACTGAAGAAGAAACACTCAGATCCAGTTATAATTTTTACTGTCACTATGTACTGAGTATTATGTTGAGTGTTGTCATGTGTATTATTTCACTTATTCCTCATGATGATCCATGGACTCATGTTTATCACATCCCAACTTTTCAAAAGAGGAAAACAGTGCTGACACAGGGGTGCATGCCTATAATTCCAGCAACCCAGGAGGCAAGGGCAGGAGGATCACAAATTTGAGGCCAGGCTCAGCAATGTAGTGAGGCCCTAAGCAACTAATCAAGACCATTTCTCAAAATAAAAATAATAATTAAACAGACTGGGGATGTGGCCCAGTGGTAAAACACCCCTGGGTTAAAGCTTCAATGCCAAAAACAAATCAAAAGAGCAAAGAGGGTGCTCTTAGTTGGATTTGCTTTGTTCAGGCAGTGGTATACTATACAAAATGTTACAGTGTCACAAATGCAAAATTTTAAAACACTTTACCTAATAATAGGAAAACTATTAAAAGAAAGGAAAATTTCATTTTTGGTAAGTCACCAAAGAACAGTCATAATTTATCTCATCATTTACAATGGCATCCATCTAGCTGAAAATGAACAAATTCATAAATATACAAACCACATTCATTCTTCTTTGTAAATTCAAGATACACTAATCTATGCATGCAGTAGTCTCTCAACAAACGATCAGCAAGAGAAGCATGTACGTTGGGAGATTCACAAATACCAATGTCTTTACTCAAGGCAAACCTGCCTGCCAGACTGGGCATGGAGCAGCGGAAAGCAGGGAGTTAGACTGTAGAGTTCTCTTCCTGCTCTAACTTGTCTCAAACCATGTGAGCTGTGAAGCTTGGCTCAGAGCTCTAGCGCACAGGTGTTTTATCTTTTGTACATAAAAATAGTAACCAAAAGCAACTTCAAGTTCTCAAGTGTATTCTGCCATCATCATGTGTTTTTGGCTGCCTAGATTAGAGAGACCATTTTCATTAGACTTAGATTGGCCCTGAGGAGAAACTGAAATGTCCTCAGTGTCTCTAGAGATTTGATTTGCCTGGGTATATCCAGAATCTACAGGGAAACACAAGAAGAGGTATTTGCAGTAGTTGCTCAGAATCCTAGATACCCATGATTGGCACCTGCCAGATGGAGTAATGTGATATGGCAGCTCTCCCTCAGAAGGCAGGCCTAGGACTGGAAACAGGGTGAGTAGCAGTAGAGGTGCAGGACATTCCCATCCTACCTTGGGATAGAAAAAAGGAGACCAGCCTGTCCCCTTTATGCATAGCTGTTCAAATTCTGAAATGGACTTTAGTCAATTAGGGATAGTACTTGCCTTGAATCCAATTTGGAGAGCTTGGAGGGGGACATGTTATTAGTAACAATACCAACCAATGATTTGTTTTAAATGTAATTTTTAAATATTTTTATTCAAATCTTGACTGTTCAGATTCTATCTACTAATTGGTTCCACCAACTAATACATAAAATAGAATCTTTGTCATATTTTAGCCAAATTGGTGTTTGAATCAAGCCTCAGTGTTATATAAGAAACAAGTCTACTATAAAATTATCTAATTTCAAATCTAATGAATAATTTATCCAATTAATATTCATAATTGAAATGAAAAAGAAGCACTGTGGAAAAACCAAGAAAACAATCAACTAAGGTGAAATACTTAAATAGCAACATCAACATATAGGTTGGTTTTCTAAATTTCTTTCTTTTTTTTTTTATTAAATTCTATGTTCTTCCAGACTTCATACAAAAGAAAGTGACTATTGAATCAGGGGAATTTTAAAATTATGTAAAATTTCTTTCTATAATAGTCATGTGTGGGGAAAAGTATACTATTATAAAACTTTTTAAAAAGGTTATTATTCTCAAAAAACTTGTGTTATAGAAAAGTTAAATTTGTCAGTCTCAGAATTCATTTCCTCCAGCCAGAAGATCTGCATTGTGATTGACAAAACAAAAAAAAAGGTATCAGGCTAGGACCATAACTGCTCTAGACAGTTTCCAAAAGTTTGGGACTGGAAATTATAAGAGATGGAGGGATGAGGTGAGGGCATGATTTACAAACAGCCACATTAATTGTACCAATCAACTGCAGAGAGGAGCCATCAAAAGTGAAGGGCTGTTGATTTGTTCTTGCTTGATATTCACAGCACTGGGGACAGCGAGAAGGGTGCCACAGGTCTGTAAAGGAGACTTTAGTGAAGTTGAAAACAATTAGTCTGAGAGCAGCAAGAAGTTCAGTTCCAGGATAGGACAAGTAGGAGGTAGCTAAGTTATAAAGCTTAACTTCAAGAACCAAGTCCAATGCCAGGCTCAGAACTATGGAGACCAGTTTGGAAGATCTGGTGAAATGCCCTGAATGTCCAAATGACCTTGATTGGATACTTCTTCCAGAGCTACAATAGAGAAGCAGCAAAAGTGAATAATGACTCACTGTTCCTTACTCACATACAAAAAAGTCCTGCCGTCTGTATCAGGTATTGGAGCCACTGCCCAACACCAAGGTTTGCTTTTTAGGATGGGATAATTGTGGTTCAAATATTTATGGGATCAAAAAATATTGTGGCACTTTTGTTGAGAGTGACCCTGTGACAATCTTTATAAATGTTTGTACAAACAATGAAGTTTATACAACTAAAGTAACAATAGATACTATTGTATATACATCTTCTCTTGCTTCTGAGAAATTGTCTAAGTCCTACTATCCCAGAAGTTTAAAGAAAATGTATAGACGTTATTTTTATTTCATGATGTTTCTTTCTGAGAGGTTTTTCTCTTTTTTGTTCCCAGTCTGATATTCCAACCAAACATTAATAACTTTCTAGTTTTAGGATTTACTCATATTGACTGCTGCCTCCCAAATCCCAGAAATGCAAAGTAACTTGGATATTTGAGATTTAACAAAGCTTTGGCTAACCTCTGTTTAACCTTCCTGACATGCAGAAAGGTTATTTCTCAAATACTCTCTCTAAAGACACTCCCTGAATGACTCAAGCCCCTTCTGCAAACAGTTCAGCTTCATTCTCCCTAACAAATGGAGAGTGAGTTAAAAAGATTCAGTTGGTTCTATTAGTTTCTTTAATGTATCCTAAGGCAACTCTTTGACTCTCCTTTAAGATGGGGCTTACTGTTCTTCCTTTACTCTTCCTAATACTTCCATGACTTTTTATTTATTACCAGTAGAAAAAACTCAGAAGCTGTGTATACTGGAAATAAAATTCTTGAACAAATGACTTGCTAGGTGAAATAGAATTTGCTTAAGGAGAACTCCCCCAGCTTTTGAAGGGGTTATTCTGTGAGTATAGCCGGACTTACTCAAAGGTTAGGATCCCAAATCAGCACACTATAAATACTGCCTATTGTTAAAATGAACTTTGAAATATCTTAAAGTTTGCACAAAATAGAATAGTGTGTAATTATGTCCAATATATCTAGCACTAGAACACTGCTGGCCACCAAATGATGCAGTTGGCTAACATCTGGTTCCATGTTGAGATGAACTCTTAGCTGAAATTGCTCAGTTACTGTTCTTACAATGTGAATTTCATCCTGACCGAAGAAAATAAGTTAATGCTGTTTATCCCTGCTAATTATTGTAGCTTAATTTGCAGACTACAGAAAGAGCCAATGGAAATTATGACAAATCCAGAACCTTCATTTAGAAGGGTCAAAATACCTCTATGCCCAGAAGTTGCACCATATTAAGTCAATCCCTGTGTTCACCGACTCAATATTACTTCAGTGACATTCTGTTCAAAACTTTCCTATGGCAAGACAACTTACAAGAGTGAATCTGCAATAATAATAATTTGTAATTTAAATTCTCCATAATTGAGGTAAAAATAAATATTTTATTAGATATTTCAAGTGTTTGTTTTAAAATAATAATTTTTAAAAATTGCTTTTCAGAAGATTCCTTTTTTACTTAATAAGCTATAAATATCTTGTCTTTTCATTCTCTAAATTATAATTTTAATTTGTTTAAAATCTAATTTAGTTCTATAAATATCCAATACCATTTTGATATTTGCTCAAATGTGCCAAGTACTGACCTCTTTATCAAATTAGGTCTGTGATTAAATCAGGAGGAAAATACACTTAAATTCTGAATATCTTCATTATTTGCCTAGTAAAGCCAAGCAGTTAATTTTTAAATATCTTACATCTGTCTAGAAGTCTACAGGCACTTGAAGTGTCTTTTTTTTTTTTTTTTTTTTTTTTGCAGTGCTGGGGATTGAACCCAGGGCCTTGTGCTTGCGAGGCAGGCACTCTACCAACTGAGCTACATCCCCAGCCCTGACTTGAAGGTCTTGATGATCAAAACCCTTCAAGTCATCTACCTCAAAAATATTTTTAAAGCAATTGCTGATAAGATTAAAGAAGCCAAAAGAATTTATTCTACAATCTCAAATTATAATTTTATTACTTGTTTATATAACTATTGATGGCAATTAGAGAAGAATGTTTGTCCTAACCATTTGTTTTTTAGAAGAAGCTTTTCACTGAAATGTTTCTTAAATACAAATAGCCTTTAAAAAATGTAAATATGACAAGCTGATTATAAAATTTTCAGATAATATAAATAGAAAAAGTCATCACTCAAAAGTAACTGCTCTTAATATTCATATCCTTCCATGTTTTCTAAGTACATAAACACATACTCATACAAAACAAACTGAGATCAGTTGATACATGAAGTTTTGCAACCTGTTTTGTTTTGTTTTATTTCATTTTGTTTTTGACATTTATCACATATAAGACTTCTCCCTATTGGGAGTCCAAATCCCAAACCAATCCCCAACCAGGCAACCCTGTGATATTTTCTCACTAACACAATTTAATATTCTCAAGATCATAAGAGGCCAACCCAATTGTAATGTATTCCTTCATACCCATTATCTTTAAAAAGTTAAAATAAAATTAGAGATCATTTTCCGACTGTTTTATCTTGATTTGTTTTGATGTATGCATTCTGGACACAGTGCAAGCTTCTCTATTATAATACCTAACACATTATGTGTATTTGTCTCTCCAGTAGGCCTGAGCTTCTCATGGCTCATATACATTAAACCAGAAGCAAGTCTAATGCCTGATACATAGTAGTCAGGCAGTTTTATGAATATTGGAGTAAATGAATAAATTGAGGATAGAGGATATCCCTTTGAACACAAAGTCTATTTCATAAAATAGAGGCTTTATATTGCTATTAAAACAAATAAAATTTCAGTTACCCTAATGGTCTTTAGAATTGATTATTCCACAAATTTTTGAAAATTATTTCTTACATTTTACAGTATTCTGCCATAAAATTTAATGTAAAATTGAAATATGAAAATGGAAAAAAAAAACAAGCCCATAAGAGAATTCAGCAATATAGAGCTAAAACCAGACATGGTTCCCTTCAGCAAGCTTTCCTGTTCAAAACATTTTAGTAAATAAGTATTTAACAAGCAATAAAGCTGATGTTTATATTTACATGGCAGTCAATTTATGTTCTACAAAAGCTGAATTCCCTATCCCCAATAATACTTTATATTCTTGACATTAGTCTACAACAAATTGCACAATTGTGCTAAAAAAAAAGGAAGAAAGAAAAATCCCATAATAAAAACCATTCACTATGCCAAATATGTCATTACTTTTTTTTTCCTGTTCAGCTGCCAGATGTATTGCATTATATTATCAAATTGATAGATCTAGTGTTATTTCTACATTTACCATTTTACAACAACAAATAGAAATATAAGGAAGCTTTAGTAACAAATCTTGCTTAATATGTATGTGAAGTAGACAGTTTGTCTAAGAGAAAAATATAACTGATGACAGATTTCATTTCAGTCTGCTAGTGCTTATTAAGATGTCTACAAACAAAAAGCCATATCTGGGTACATCTCTTTCTGCAAACAAAGGAAAGTTTTAATTGCTTTAATCAGCATTTGCATTGTCTTCATGGTGACATAGAAAAACAATTCAGTTCTAATCAGGAAATATCTTCCAGAGGAGAATTCTTCAGTTAGACTCTAAGTGAACCTAATAACATATTTCCTATAATTCTTGAATAAAGTTTAACAATGTAATACTGTGCTGACTTCAGTTTAAATTATTCCTAAGCCATTAATAGAAAGACTGGTGCTGTTTTTTGCTATGTCCTTATTAGGAATATCATTTTCAGACACACAAAAAAAATGGTTCTGATAAAATGGAAAAGCAGCCTGAGCAATCAACCCCAAGTGCTAACGTCATAATTTATTTTCACCAACAATATTTTAAATATAAATAAGTCTTTCCTTTCCAGGTATTCTCTTTAATTCAGTTCCTCTAAATATGTTTTACATCCCTAGTAAGTGAAAGATTATGCTATAAATTAAAAATATATTTAAAAGAATAAAAGAACTCTACTATATTTAAATAAATTTGCAGCCTGAGTTACTCAACAGGGATGATTTTCACAAAGTCTTGGTACTACAATATAGGATACGGAAAAAAATTTACTGAATATAAATGTTATAACAACCTTCAATAAGGCAAAAATCCTCCAATCCATGCCCTATTTTTTCATACATATCACTTGTATTCTATAAAAACTGCAATGACTCCATTCAGGAAATAAATGCTCTAGTTAAAGGATGGGCATTGTAAAACATGGTAGGGGGTGAAAAGTGAGTTTCAAACTTGGAAATAATGAGTTTTAAAGTCTTTCTTGGTCTACCTCATTTGAGTAATGTAATCTTGGGCAAACCTTTTTCTCTTCTGGTACTGAGTTTACGTATTTGTAAAATGGGGATTCATTTGTAAAATGGGATTCATTCAATTCTGTTCAGCCAAAAATCTTAGAGCCTCTCCTGTGCACCAGGCACTAGGTAGCACTGGTGAGGCCCCTCACAGAACTCACCATCCACGGTGCAGATGTGTATTAGTTCAGCAACTGCACAAACAGACTCGGTGACTGCAGTGTGCAAGGACTGCACAAATAAGATTAGTGTTTCTTGGGACCTGTGTCTTCAGAAAGTGCATTTTTTTATATAGCGGAATTAGGCCAGAGATTCAAGTATATATTCCTACATGAAAGACCTGTAGGGATGGCATGAGATGACATGTGTATTGAAGTGCATTTAGATTTACTGTTTTCATCTCTCTTAGTTTTTTTTTTAATTATTTTTTAAATTTAATGCCAGAGGATGAAGTCCAAAGCTCATTAATTACTACAGTCCTCTTCAGGAGATTGTTTCAAATTTGAACAGAATACTTAAATCTCTGTGTTTCCATTTGCTGGGTTCTAAATAAGGACCTACCTCATAGGCTTGTTGCTTGGACTAAGTTAATTTGGGTAAGGTGCTTAGAACAGTACTTGGTATATAATAAAAATTGTCAATTGATAGTGTTGGTATGTCTCATAAGATACAATGCTACAAAAAAACAAAAACAAAACAAAACCTGAAGCACTCATGTCTTACATTTTAATGAAGAAGATACAAAATTAAATCAAGGGTACTTTTGGCTGGGGTTTAGAGAGGTGATACTCTTTTTCCAGGTTCTTCTCTCCTCCTTCCTGCCCCAGGTGGGGGGACTCGGTGCTTTCTGGTGAAAGATTCCAGGGTGATTCTAGTCATCATGGAAAGTGACTTGGCAAACTTGTCCTTCTCTCCCAGAACCACACTGTGACTTCCTGCCCAGGGACTCCACAAATATTGAACATGAAAGATAATTAAGAAAAAATATTTTCTTTCAAAGAGTTTATACCTTAGTTGGTGAGAAAAATCAAACCAAAACAAAGAAAAAGCACACGTTCTAACACAATAGCATTTATAACATAATCTACATGATTATCCGCTTCATGAATATAAAAATCAAGGCTTATTTATCTTTATGTCCCTCAGAGCCTGATAATAATGCTCAATAAATGTTTGCTGGATTGAATTGAATACATTAACAAGTATAAACAAACAAAGTTTGAGCAAGTAATTGCCAAACGAATGTCATGTCAAGGATTGATCACAGTGGAACTCTGGGGTCCCCACCATAGCCCTGGTAGACATGGGGAACCCCTAGCCTTCTTTTGTGAGCCCCTGATGAGCAAATTAACTTATATTTACTAAGGGCAGAGAACCCAGAAAAAAACATATCATGTACCATTAGGCAACCTGGAGAGCACTCCTAATATTTAGTATATTTAGTAGTAAAATATTTTTTCTTTCTAATGTAATACCTTAATTTGAAAGATGTCTTTTTCTGTGAATTATTTTATAAGTTGTTTGATTTATGATTAAAGTAGTACTAACTATTCCTAATTGTGTGCCTTAACTTATTTTAGCAAAATTAAATATTTACCTACATATAAATATTGAGTAGTCAGTCTTTGTGGCATGTGATTAGGGGGTGAGTTGTCACACTGTGCCTACCAATCTGGAACAGAGAAGTTTCCTTAGCCATCAAAGGGGAGTAGAAGTCTGGTCCTGGTATATTTGAAATGGGCTGGGTTAGGAAAATTTTCTTTTGGATCCTATTGTTCCTTACTTGGTCTTTTTTCTGTACAAAAGGATAAACATACACAATTTTCAGTTTATCCCATCTTCTAAAAGCAGAGGTTCACATTCCATTCCCCTTTTCTAAGATTAAAAAAATAATAACCATACAATTGAGGATACAGCTTGTAATGGAAAAAAACCTCTTGATAGAATCCAGGAAGGTACCTTCTCCAGTTACCTTCAGTCATTCTGCCTCTCTTAGCACCTGGATACTCAGTGGTCTTTAGACCAATGGCATCAGCAACACATAGGTGCTTAATGGAAATGCAGAATCTCAGGCCTCATTTCAGATCTAGTGAATTTAAGTTTATATTTCAGTGAGAACCCAGGTGATGTGTATGCACAATTCAGCTTGAGAAGCATTGTCAGAGGGCACATCTCTGGAGGCTCAGTTGGGTAACTGGCCCTGGGAACACAGACTTAAGGTGGTTGGGTCACTTCTTGGTCACAGGATTTATCAGTTGAGTATCCCTAACCAGAGGACCTCCAAGGGATCCTTTGGGGTCATGATTATAAACAGTTCCTTCTATCAGATGGATTTTCTAATTAATTACTGGACTCATTTTTCTTCTTGGTAGAAAAGATGAGAAGAAGTCCACTGTGGATGGAGTTATTACAAAACATCATAGGCAAACAAGAGAAGGGAGAGATAGCTGGTATACTTCTGTTATGTGTGCTTCTATGTTAGGTGCACACCATAAGAGGGATAAAGAAACTACTGTCACATAAAGAAAAAAAGGCAAGTCTTTACCTTTATCAATATTTTCCTACTAGGAAGTCAGAGAAGTCCAGAGGAAGCAGTTGTTGGAAAAGTATTACCATTCCGTTTGGAGAGTTTTGCTATTTGTTTTGCAATGCTTTGAGATAATCTGTTACGTTATGGCAATTGGAATTCCACCTCACTAAGCTATTGAGAAACTTTACATAAAAACATTTGCATTTTATCTGCTTTTGAATAAAATTCCCCTCTGTCCTGTGGTGCTTGTCTGTTACACACCTTTTGCCTATTATCAGTCACAAAGTATCAGTACTGAATTATTCTGTCAAGTGTGAATCTAGGAACTTTACACCTGCCAGTTCAGACTGATTTTCAATATTGTGTGAAAATGCCAAGGAATGACCTGTCAGTCTGTGTTTGTGACAAGAGTCCTGTTCACGTTGTTCAATGGTTTGTAGAGTATATCTTTGAAGAATTATTATTATATGGTTCAGTACATCTCAATATCACAGGCAATAATTATCTTGTATGCTAGACCCTGAACGAAATAAACCCGGAGGAACTAAATTGGAAAGTTTCTTTAGTTGGTAATTAGTATGAATATGTTGAAAAAATTATGATCTCACTTTTGTCTGAGATTACTTAAACTCTAATTGTAAGTAAATGCAATTTTTGCATTTATAGTGTATTTGCTTTTGTAATTCAAAATTATAACTCCATCCAAGGCTTTTGTTTTATTTATGTATTTATGTATTTATTTGTTTGTTTGTTTTTTGCCGTGCTGGGGATTGAACCCAGGGCCTTGTGCTTGCAAGGCTGGCACTCTACCAACTGAGCTACATCCCCAGCCCAATCTGAGGCATTTATGACCTGGTAATGTAACAGTACTTTAGTAATAGAGCATTTCCTTTTAGCATGATAACTAATATAAAATTGTCCTAACAAGTGAATAAAGGTTTGTAACAGAAGTAGAGAAACTTCTTTTCCAAACTCAATAACACTCTCTTAAAATTAAAATGAAGCTTTTGAGAGTTGTTGAAAACTGCTCCACTTTTCTTTGGGTATGTTTTTCTGATTTGGAACCAGGGTCAAAAATAACAGGGTTGGTAGGTATTAACTAATCTCTTTGATTGATGACCTCTGCTGGCCTACCTGCTTTTCTGTGAGGTGTGTCAGGCCTGCAGCTGGCCTCAAGTTCAGTCTGCATTTCCTGGGTGAGCAGTACCAGAGGCACTAGGCTCTGGGTCCAGGCATAAGTAGCAGTAGCTAACACTTTGGGAGAGCTCACTTTGTTCCCTAGGTCTTGTAAGCAATTCATAGCAAACCTATGCATCACTTAGTGTTCTCAGCACCCACTAATGTTAGGTCATTCAATCCCTTTAATAATATGCTGCTCATTGTACTAGCAAGGAGACAGTACAGAGAGTTAAGAAACTTGCCTGAGGTTATACAACCTATGATGACAAAGCTGGGACACAACTCCTGGCAACCTGGCTTGAGAATGTGCCCCTTCATCTGGTCAGCCATCTGAGGTCCTCCACAACGTGATGCTAGAGATTCAGAGCTTTCTGTACCTAATTTTATCTATACAACAACCAAATGAAATAGATTGCATTATTTACAATCCCCTGCATGGTTTGAATGCCTGTCCCCAACAAAACTCATGTTGGTGTTCAATTGTCAACATGATGGTAGCGGCAGATGGAGCTTTTAGGAGGTGATTAGGCTTTCAGGGCTCTGCACTCATGATGGGTTTAATGCCTTTTACAAAGGGCTTTGGGAAGGGTTCATTCTCTGCTCTTCCACTCTTGTACTGTGTGAGAAATATTCCTCCCCTTTGGAGGATGCAGTGTTCCAAGCACCATCTTGAAAGCAGAACCACACACTTGATCTTGGGTTTGGGGCCTCCAGAATGGTGAAAAATAAATTTCTGCTCTTTGTAAATTACTCAGTCTTAGGTATTTTATTATAGCAACAAAGGTAGACTAAGACATTCCTGCTTTCCATATGAGAAGCAGGCTAACTCACTGAACAATGCAGAGATAGTAGAGGACAGAATGATAAACAGGTAGAATATAATTATAAATCCCATATTCTTAGCCACTTTTCCCTTGAACTCTAAATATGGTATGCAGCAACTAATTTGCTTTGTATTAAGACTGCATGTATTCATGATGAAGACTTAAGAAGAGAGGAAAGAATGATGATTAGGTTTGAAGGTATTACCAGAGGTGAAGCCTGCTCCTTTCCTTGAGAATCAAGTCTGAACTCTCTACCATGAGAGCTAAACCCCTTCAGCTTTGGGTTGGGCTTACCTCTTAGCCTTATTTCCTGGTGTGCTCCATCATGGTCTCCAATGTCTGCCAGGCTCAGAGGTTTCTCACCAGAATACCTGGGGTGTACTGTCCACTGTCTAGAGACCTTCTCTCTCCTTTGCCTACCTCCCCAACTACTATCTCCTTCCCACACTCTATCAAGACTGCTTATGGGTCCCCACTATGACGTTCTTCAGACTGTACCAAGTATCTGTTCCCCTTTGCTGGACTTCTTGGTAGCTTTTCTACTTGTTTGTGAATTGCGTACCTCCCTACCCAGATTTTGTTTTACTTCGTTTTTGTCCCCATTGCTGAACATGGTGCTTGGGACACAGTAGGCTCTCAAGAAGTGAGAGCCTATTGTGTGAATGTATTAGCACAAGACCCAAAAATCCTTCTTGGGGGTTCTCAGAACCTCCACCAAGAATAAGTTAGCTTTTCTTCTTGCTTTGCTATATTTAGAAGACAGATCAAGGATTAGTTAGGAATAAGTACACAAATCATGACAGGTAGGGGGAAAAAGGATGTGACAAGGGTGTGTGGCCCAAATATTGAAAAGAAAGAGAAAAGGGGAGAGTTTGAATCAAAGATTTTCTGTACTATAGCCTAAGTTAATGCAGAATTCATTCAACTTGGGCTCCTTCGAAGGTCTTTTGTTTGGTTGGTTTTAATGCTTTTCCTTTGGAATTATTTTAGGCTTATAGAACAGTTGCAAACAGGGTATCCTCATATATCTCTCACCTAGTTCCACCAAATGCTAACAACCTGTATGACTACAGTGCATTTATCAAAATTAAGAAGCCTACATTGATGAGTTACTATTAACTAAACTCCACGGTGTACTAGGATCCCTCTAGTCTCCTTTTTTCTGTTCCTAGATTCAATCCAAAATACCACCTTGCATTTAGTCACCATGTCTCCTTATCTTCCTTTTAACTATGGCATTTTCTCAAACTTTTCTTGCTTTTGATGACCTTGAAGTTGTGCTGCAACCCTCTAGTTTGACTTAAAGTTTGACAAAACTCCACAGAAGAGAAATATTAGATGATAATTATTGTTAATTCTTTTCTGAAATATCACAGGTCCTGATTCAGTCCTTGTCCCACTCCCAAGCTCTTTGAGCTAACCAGCTCTTTGGCTCTTTGTCCCACCCTGAATGACCTTTAACAATCAGCTTACATGAATCTGAACATCACAAGTTCCTAAGCACTTAGGCATCAGTAGCAGCCTTTCATTCACCACTACAAGAAAGGGCACAGCTCTGAGTCAAAGCAGATGTGTTGAAGATACCAATTCGAACTATATCTTTCAAAGATTGCTAAAATCCTGCATGTGTTAAACTTCAAAAGATTAATTTACTGTGGTGAGTAATGAAGTGGAAATCTCTGGCTTTGGAATTTAGAAATTCTCAGTACATTTTCCAACTCTGCCTCTTACAAATTATGTGGTTTCAGTCCCAGCACTTAACCTCAATAATCCCATGTACATCCACCTAATTATAATTATGCAATGTGATGATATACGTAAAGAATTTTTGTGACCTCTGTAGCCTGACGCACAAACTGTTGATTTTTTGCTAATCACCATGACTCTTATCCCAGGTAAAAACATTTAAACAATAAAAGTTTTCTTGTTGCAGTTTTCTATTTCATATCTTTTCTTAGTTATGTTTGATTTTAGAATTGCTATGAGAACGATTTTGGATTCTATATCAAAATATCCAGAGCCTGATGATGCTGAGTACCTACAGTGTATCAAGTTCTTATTTCATCTTCACTGAAACCCTACCACATAGGTAGAAGCATGATTCCAATTATAAAGGTAGGAAAACTGAAGCCTATAGTGACTGCTATAACTTCCCCAAGGTTTTATAACAAACAGAGGCAGTAGAACATGAACTCAGGAAGCCTGGCACTTGCATGACAGTTCTTAACTGTGACTCTATATTGTTATTAAAGAACCTTCTCTAAAGTTTTGACCAACACGGAGAATATTACTAAAGCATGCTCTTACACTAACCTGGGAAAGCACGGCTTGGAGTTGGAATCTGCAGGCTTCATGCCTGTATGATTGCAAGCTGAGGACACTGGTTGTGCCTAATTGGCTGTTTTTCCACTCTTCCAGATTCTTGTTGGCCAACACATTACCTATGTGATTTTTCAAATCTCAATATATCTTTAGATCTAGAGGGCCTCCAAACTATAACAAATTCAAAGAAATAAAGATAAGACACAAATAAATTATTGTTTTCAAGATGTGGATGCAATATTCTGAACATTTCTTTTACTTGTGGACTATGAAGCTAACTCAGAAATAACCCATCTTCCCGGAGATTCTGTGCAGTTGCCCCAGGTACCTAGAATCTACCCCTGGCTGGCTGTATTCTGAAGAATTCTCCAGCATGGAGCTAGTCCATGGTGCATAGTGTAAGTGGATGTGTGGTGTAAGTGGTGCATGGTGTAGGTGAGGTTCATGCACAGTACCTGCTGTAGCCCCTGCATGGCCTCTTGAATGACACATAATGAACCTCATTGTAAGGAACAAATGTTGTCCAACTGATAGGCATTTAAGTAATAAACTTTTTAACAATTTGAATAGCAATTGCAATACTTAATTTTGCTCTTCTCTTCCTTTGTTTCTATATTTTCCCTTCTCTGAATGTTATTTCTCAGTACAGATTTAAAGTGGTAGCACAATAAACTCCAAATATGCTTTGACCTGCAGTGTACCCATTAAAGAAAATGCACAACCATGGACTGCATTTTATAGCAATTAAAGTAAGAAAAAATTCAACATGTAACTTCAGACACCCTCTTAATGTAAACTAGAGTTATGATTATTTCTTTTCTACCACATCAATTTTTTAGGAACCTCAATCACCTTGATAAAAGAAAAACTAACAATATAATAAAGTTTACTTGAGCTAGACAAAAGTTCTAGAACCAAGAGGCATTCTATCCAGACAAAAGATGGTTCAGAAAGTCCCTGTTCCACTACATGTTCAGTTATATTCTCAGCCAGAGGAAAGGAAGTCACAGGGACACACAGAACAACCTGATTGAATGAGTTGGTATCTGCCTTTCAGCGATGTAGTCTGATCAGTTGACAGACCATTGGCTAAAGATCAACTTCTGTGATTGGATTGGTTGCTTAGTTACAAGGATGTCCTTTTAGGCTAGGTTCCAATTTATTTGCACAGCCAGCGAGGGTAGAGTTTACTTTGTACAGAGGCTGCTTTGGGACAAACCTGGGGACAAATTTGCGACTCAAGAACAGAGACTGGTTTAGGCCAAATTTATTTTTATTCAATGACCTCAATTTTTTCCCACAATTCTGAGTTTCCAGGGGCCATGTGACCTCTACTTCCTAATACTTCTGTTTACCTATTACAAGGCATTGGTGAATGTGTTTGTCTTCTGCTTCTTCTAGAGGGTGACATCTCCTTTCTCAGCTGATGCACTCTCAAGGCATCCCCGCCAGCGTTTGATGCCTGCAGCAAGGCTGTAATTCACACCTGGGTCAGGATGGCTTACCTCAACTTTTCCAGCATGGCCCTACTGTCTTCAATGCTGCTGAGTTCTTTCACTGTCAATTTCCCACAGAGAACTTACTGAAAATCTTCTTTACATGCTTACTTGCTCTTATGTTATGGATACACCTTCCCAGTCCTTATTAATGACGTGTATAGTGCTACAATCAGACTCTCCTCTCTGAACACTGGATTCCACTGCCCCAGTTCTTCCCTTGGTCCAAGTGTTCTCCTGTGAGCCCCTCATTTACATAAACTCTGGCTGGTTTTACTTCAAAATTTTCCAAATGTGCCAGATTTGCTTGAAACTTAGGGTGAACACAGTTTGTGGCTCCAGTTTTCTGTATCACTACATAAAGAGGCCAACTTTCCATAACACTGCTAATGCAGCAATCGTAATGAAAATGCATTTCCTTATTATATAAAAGCTGCTTATGAAATCCCAGTACATTTCTCACAGCCAGATTAAACATTTTATTGCCTTTATTTTTCATCAAGTATGCAAATTCTTTTTAGCAGGTTTCATTCTTGATTTAAAACCATTTTTCATGAAAAACTAAATCATTTACAGCCATATGGTCTCATGACAATGCATAGTTAAGAAAAAACTCAGTGAATTTCATACAGAAATGCCTCTTTGATGTCCTTTCAAGGGAAAGAAACACTCTTTCTAACCGTGGAAAGAGGTATTTTAAGAAAGAACTCTGAAATGTTGTTAAACATGTAGTGTGGGTACTTTCCAAATGTAAAAGATGTAGGTCAATACCATATCCATCCCTTTGCGGAAAAATAAGATGTGGTTTGGTTCTTAGCAGGAGGAGTCAAAACAATACACTCCCATATGTTATTTTCTGTGTGGAAGCAAAAAATACATGCTAGGAAAGAAGTGAGATGAATTGAGAATTGACAGCACTAACATGTGATGTGTTGGTATTCTGAACTGACATATTCCGCATGGTTTCTCTCCTGGATTTGAGGAGTTCAGGCAAAACTGTAGGAACTGCCAGTAATAAAAATAGTTTTCATTCCATGAAAACCTACTATGTAATAGACACTCTACCATAAACAATATGTCCATTAATTCATTGAAGCCTTCCAATTCAAAATAATCTGTTAATATTTTTATGTACAGACAAATAAACCAAAGGTCAGGAAGGAAAAGCGACTTTCCAGGAGCCTGCAGCTAGTAAATGGCCATGTTGGCATCTGAGCTCTGGCATGCCTGATTGCACAGCTCACACTCCTCCTGAAATTCTATGGTGCCTTTTCATTAAATAAATAAACAAGTAACCAGAGCGGTTATGTATCCTTTATTCTGTTCAGGCCAACTCCCACCTAGAACTCCAACCAATCAGAAAGCAAGGACCAACCTGTCAGAAGCATATAGTATGGTGATGAGGAACACCCACAAAGGGAGTCACCAGGCTTGAGTGTGAATCCCAGGACCACCACTGATCAACTACCATGTGCCCTTGAGAAATATCTACCTAAGCATTTATTTCCTCACCTGAAAATGAGGTTAATAACCCTATTCTCAAAAAACTTAAGAATTAAAATTATATTAATACCTATGTCACCTGACCCTATTTTTTGTTGAAAATAATAAGATAATACTAACACATATGGCTACTGGAGCCCACCCGCGTCACATGATGTTCATTCAAAAACCTTTCGGCTATTTCTGAGAGTCCATCTCTGTTTCATCTCATTTTCTTGCTGTGGATAAAAACTGAGTTTTTCGAGCTAGCAGAGGACAGATGGCTGAACTCCCCACACATGATCCATTTGCTCCTTCTTTCTTACCATTTTCTTTCTCTCCACCCCTATTCCTCATCCTTTAGCAAAAATACAAGTCCCTTGCCTACTGACTTCTCAAAAAGATACATAGAAAGATCACCAACTTGTACATTTTGCCAGTCTAGACTCTGAATCCCACTTTGGCTCAACTCAGCACAGTGTGTTAGGTTGCAATTATTGAGTAATTGCTAACTGCCTTCTATAACCCTGGTGCTATGTGGGGACCTTGACACAGCTATAGCAATGCAGTCTGAACCCTCTGGAGTGTGGCAGTTGAAGCAATGTTAGGAACATAGTACAAAGCAAGAAAAGAATTACTACAAATGCCTTTGTGCTGAATTTGTAAATTTCAGGATCCAGCAAAAGGAAAATACCTACCAAAAACTCAAAGTAAAAGTTGGACATGAAAATTGCACCTTAATAGACAAAGACAGTTTTTCCCTAGCTTCTTAGTTGGGAAAGATATTCATGGGGAAGTTTGGATTTCAGAATCTGATTTAATGAATGTATTGGAGGCTTTATCCATCCCTAGAAAAGGGTTTCTAAGGATGAAGTGAAGTCTAACAAATATTCTGAAGTACAGTATGATCAAACAAAGAGTGGGAACAGACAAAAACCTGTACAGGTAGAGAAGTCAGGTGAGGAAAGTTAACCTGTGTTTTGAACTTAGGGTGAAAATGACCTAGAAGCAGAGTGGTCTGTCTAGAGGATAACTAGAACTGTGGGAAAGCTACAAGGGAGGAATTGTCATTAGGACAAGGACAGAAAGCTTTCTGACTGTGGAGAACAAGGTTGTCTGCCAAATTGAGAGTAAGGGTGTGTGAGAAGGAGAGAATCTCATTACCCAATGGAAACAAACAAAAAAAGGTTTCTTTCCAAAATGCCAACACAATGCCATCATCCTTCTCTGTGCATCTAATGTCTTAATTTGGCCTTTAGTACCCTGCATATTCTAGGACCTACCTAGTTCTCTAGCCGAGAAGCATGGTTCTTATGCCTTAGAATCGATCCCCTCTTTCAATCTCAGCCTTTTTGTGTGTTTCTCCCTTCCATTAACACTTGGCTTCCAGTGTTTAGTGTTAACTTGCTGGGCAACCTTGAGGAAGCCACTTTCAGTCTCTGGTCACAATGTCTTCATCCTTATCAGAGGGAACTGAATGCGAGCATCTCTAACTTCCTCTCCTGATCAAACATTCTATGAGTCTATGAATATTCAGGAGCGTGTTATTAGCATAATACCAGGCTCAGGAAAAAGGAAAGGTAATTGACATTTATTAAGAGGCTACTGCAATGCTTTGTTTTGACCCAGCAGAAAGAAAAGCCTGCTTCACTCACACTATTTCTCCAATTCTAGGTCTCATAAGGAAGGAAAAGTTATCATCATAGGAAGCAAAAGTATATCATAAAAATTTTACCTTTAAAAGCTGTTTGTAATATTCGTAAATCAATAAAGAAATCACTTCTATTAGAACTGCCAACACTGCTGTCATTACTTTGCCTGTAGTTTGACAAAGTGCCCCCCTTTCTTTCAAACATTTCTATAACCCTATGTGTTTACTCAGCATACCTTCTGAAGATCACTTTAAACTTTGCTCAGATTTCTTGGTGTACCTTTTTCCTCTTCCACTATGAGATCTCCAGGATGAGATCCCAATTATTTTCAATTGATTTTCACATATGTGTCTTAATTATTGTTGTCTTTTATTGTTGTTTTGTTTTGTCCAGAAATTCCCCTACTTCTTCAAGAATATCTTTCCTCAGGAATGTGGTTTGTGGATGTGAAGAATAGAAACCCATCTCCAGAAGGGGTCTGGTCACCACAACTCTGGGTTCACAGTGGTCAAGGAAATAAAACAAAATGCCAGACAGTTGTCAAGACTGAAGGATGCACAGATCTGGGAGGACTGCACCAGGGTCCAATTCAGAAGTGTTAGGAGGTACTTGCTCAATGCCAGAGCAGAATGAGAGGTGGAAAAACAGGAGCTTCCACTCAGGCCAGAGAAAGAGAGAGCAGAAATTGTGGAGAGAGATGTAGAAACATAGACAAATAACCCAAAGCAGGGAACTCAGACTGAAATAGAAAATATGGAACCTCTCTTAAAAAAAAACTAAAATCGCAAATTCTCTTTGAATAGTTCTTGTCCATGAAAGATTTGTGTTATTCTTTGCAATTCTGATACATGTGAGAAAATACATATTGCACCACAAGGAATCTGTGGTTACAAATTGAGACTGTAAAATAAATAATTATTGAATAGTTTTATTTTTGCCAGACTAACATTTTCTTTTAAAAAACATTTTAATAGAAAGATTTTTTATCTTAGTTACAATATACAAAAGATAATAGCTCTATTAACATTGTTCTTTTAAAATTCAGTATTAATTCTGAATTTTGAAGCACTGAGTTTAAATTGAAAGGCCCTAACCACAATGTGGAGATCTTCAGTTACTTACACAAACATGAATAAGGCTCTCAGGGTGGTAATAAGAATCATAAAACCTGCCCATCTTCTTGTAGTATTACTCTAGGACATCTTTTCTGACTCAATAATAACAGTTTTCTCAAGAGTAGAGAAGAAATAACAATATACAGGAACGTACGGTATTCCTATTTTTAAAAAAGATTCTAGTAAGGTTCATGAATTATTAATAAATTCTACATGCTTGACACCCACAGTAGGGTACCAGTTCTCCATGAAAGGGTAAATTTGGCAACTGGTTCATGTTGGAAAAATCAATTAGAATAAAGTCTTACTCAAAATCATTTCTACCTATTGTTCGTTTTGTGATTTAGGTGTCTATAATTTATATGTGTTTATAGTATGGAGTCTTAGAATACTATTCCCTTGGAGGTATCTTCTTCAGAAGAGTTAAAGACCTTCTTGAGAGAAACCATGTCCTGTCCAGACACTATATCTCTAAAACCACCCTCAGTGAGATTCCTGTGACCTAAGTGAGGATTTCGATGGAATTCCTAATTTTTCAAACACTATCTGATTTGCTACTTGACCAACTAGTAAAAAAGATGCATCTTTATATAATCAATAGCTCAGAAGACGGGCACCTTAGCCCCTTCTGAACAAATTCAGCTTTGATTTGACTGGGATAGACCATTTGCCAAAAGCTCAGTGGAGTTGATTTTTGAAAGGAAAGCAGAATTTATGAAGCAGGTAGGGGAATTGGCAGTTTTGTAAAACATTTGATAATCACCTTCAGAACTTCTGAAGGTCCTACCCTGACTGCAGAAAGTCAGACATTTGGGATGCCTCCATTCCTGCCAACTTTGCCCTTCCTCATTCTCTCACATTCGCCAGTCCACTCCAGTCTAACTCCCCAGGTTGGGAATCATCTTCAACTACAATTATTACTTATGAAAGAAAATTTGTTTGTCAGGTTTGTTGAGACCACAAGAAACCTAAATGTTTGAGAATATCATGGCCTCCATTGACATTAGTTCAATATTATAATAACTTTAATATTCTAAAGGAAAATGTTCAGAATGGCAGAATTTACATACACGCAGAAGTTAAAACAGTATATTTCAAGATTTTTCTGCTTTCCTATCTTCCTCTTCTCCCATGTTTTGCCTGTTCAGTTATTGAGCACTGGTTGGAGTCGAATACTTGAGGGCTATTGATGTAAAGGATGTTAACTTTCTATTCCTTTAAAGTTCTCGAAATGCTATTACTGACCTAGGTGAGGGCATATGAAAGTAATATACCTGGACTATATTATCTTATTTTCTGGAAAAATGCCTTCACTGAATTATGATTTAATTTTATACCCTCAGCTTTTACAAAAGGTCATTTTTGAAGAATAGTCATTCATCCATTTGGAGAGCCATTCTGTATCTTACAAAAGCCAGTGGAAGACTCTGAACATCATGTAACCTGAAGTCTCTTATATGAGCATTCATGTGACAAATTTTTCCTATAATTTAGTGACAGGGACATATTTTTTTTTCTCTCCAGTTAATTTTGTATCCTGCTTTTGGGAAGACATTTAACATATATATGATCCAAAATGCTTTCATTATTATTTGGCTCTTAAAAAGTGCAAACTAATTTTAGTCCTTTATTGTTATAACTAGTTCGCACAGAGGAAAAAACGCATGTCCGATATCAGGACAAAATATTATTCTGCCTTTCCTAAACTATGATCTGTTTCTCATCCAAAGGCCACTGACTCTTATCCATGGTGTCACATCCTTGTCACATTACCTGCAAGAAAGGTAGAGGAATTTTACACTTCATCTCCAGGAAGTATTTAAAGTGTACTGGGGTGCATTTTGTTTCCTATAACTGCTAGATCTATTTCATGGTCCACCTTCCTTGCTTTTAGATCTCTCCTACTTAAGTCTAGGATACTATATTTGACCACGTCATTAATGTTATCATAATAACATTATCATAATAACATTAACATCAATGACGTGGTCAAATATAATATCCTAGATGCCCCCCCCCTTTCTTTTCTTTCACCTTTTTTAGGTTAGTCAGAGAACAAATTAATGAGTAGATAAGTAATTTTGAATGACGATTCAAGGATTTCATTACATTTATTCTTAAAATCATTTCTGAAATTCTCATTTTTATTACTTTCTCATTTTAAAATCATGGTTTTTATAATTATGACTGTAAAGATATTTTAAAATATTATAATAGAAATAATAGCATCAATAATAATATTGAAATTTACAAATGAGGATGAAAGGCAAGGAACAGGGTCTGCTGAGTAGGCTGCGACTGATAAAAGCATCTGGTTAAAGCTAGAGAGAAATTGTGAAAGAATGTGGAAGACACACACAGCATGACTAATTTTTATTGATGAGACATTCTCCAGTTCTCCCTTCCTCCTGATTTTCTCTTTGTCTTAATTTTTCTTTTCCTAGATACTATTCCTTTGTTGAAATCTCTGCAGTGCTTCTTTAATGTCATAATCAGTTTTAGAAATTCTTTCAAATATAGATATCCATAAGTCTAAATCAGTAAAATATAGATAATGCAAATAAAACTCCATGGACTCTAAACCTTGATTCCTCTTTGAAATACATTATCTTGGTACAATATCAATTATAGAACACCAGCCAAGCCAACCTTGTTTTACTCTTTAAGACTCTACTCTCAAAATCACATGTAGGTAAGTGCATGTGGCAAAAAGCTCACGGCACTGGAGTATAATGGGGACATATTTTAGCATAAACCTGATCAAACGAGTGTGTTAGCAGGAACCAATGAGAGAGATGTGGAGGAGGGAAACGTACAGACGTGAGGATTCCTGAGTATAACCAATGAGGTGATTTGATAGGGATAAATGCTTCTTAGATTGTGTTGATAATCTATGACTTCCTTCAGAAATGACATAGGAACCTTTCTCTCTGCATTTTGGACATATACACACACATACATGTATCCGTATATACGTGTGTGTGTATATATATATATCTGTGTATGTGTGTATATATATATATATATATACACACACAAATATATATACATATAGGTATATATATATAAAATCTGTGGATTAAATGTGCCCCTCACCTGTCTCCCTGCTGAGGACAGTTGGTAATGCCTGGAGACTCTTTTGGTTATTCCAACTTGAGGTAAGAGTCCTACTGGCATCTAGGGGGTAGAGGGCCAGGGACGTTACTAACATCCTATCATTGCACAGCATAGCCCTACAACAAAGAATTATCTGACCCCAAATGTCAATAGTGCTGAGCTTGAGAAACCCTGGTATGCATTAGCCCTGTATTACCATCTGCTTCTGTACTCATTCAGCACTTTATTGTGAGGCACACTGTGTACACAATACCCAGCTCAAACAAGAGCACATAATTGTACAAAATACAGCATGACCCCTGAAAGGACTCACAGAGGAATCTGACATATCACTCACAAACAGGAATAATTTGAATAAAAAATGGTAAGTCCATTCAGGTTGATTTTTTTAAAGTGCTATATAAATACAGAAAAAAAGAGAGATCATTCATTCCTTGTTTGGCAAAGATAAGGGAAATCTTCAGTCACGGAGTGGCAATTGAAAAGATTTTTAAAAGTGTAGAGATAGGACCATATTGCATAAGTATGTGACTATTTCCTTTCTTTTCTTTTCTTTTTTTTTTTTTTTTTGGTACCAGTGATTGAACCCAGGGGCTCTTAAACACTGAGCCACATCCCCAGCCCTTTTCATGTTTTGAGACAAGGTCTCATTAAGTTGCTTAGGGCCTCAATAAATTGATGAGACTGACTTTGAACTTGTGATCCTCCTGCCTCAGCCTCCCAAGTCACTGGAATTACGGGCATGTGTCATCACACCCAGCTAACACTATTTCCTTTCAAACACATAAACCTGCTTAAAATACCAAGTTCCTTGCATTTACAGCACGAGAAGACAATAAACCTGCATAGAAGTTCATTCCATGTCATTCATTTTTGTTGTTTTAAGAGAAAATATATGTGGAAATGTCCTGTATTATCCATTACACCACCTTAGAATTTGGTACTGCTGGTGGCCCAAGGAACTTTTACTGACAATCTTGAACTACATTCAGAAGCATTTGAAATCTACCTGACAAAAATGTGATTTTGCACTTCTCCATTAAAGCAGATCAGCCTGGAAATACATCCCTACTTTTCAATCAGCTGTTGTACTTCCACTAAGAGAACAAAGTCTAAACACAGGTGGCCTGGTGTAGCCAGTTTTCCTGTCCATTTGAACTTCAAAGGGCATATTAATTTTTATTATGGGGAACTGAATAATCTCAATATTTACTTGCAATGGCATCATGTTTAAGGAAACATGATCAAGAAATTTTGGAATTCTCCCTAGATAAAAATAGCATCCCTGTACTTGGAAAACAGCAAGATCCAATTGGAATGATGAGCCCCAGGTCAGTCACACCAAGATTCACCCAAGACTGTGCAGGAAATTAAAAATTTGTGGGGAAGTGAATCACGAACTCCTTGTTTTGTTGGAGACCTTTTATCATTCTAGAATGCAAGCTGTCTTTCTAAAAGTATATATTTGAATAATCTCAGAAGCTACTGAAAACATAATAAAGCACATTTTTTTTCATTGAAGCTGAAGTACTGAAGATCTCCTCTTCCAATCATACCATTTATGTATTTTATAAATACGGACAGACATTATGAGCTATAACTCAAACATACATTTGGAAAAAAGAAAAGGTTAAACTGTACATATTTAATAACGTCTTATAAGATTGCATGTGTTCCTTGTTTTATGAACCACATTGTTCAATATCTTACAAGCTGCACTTTAATCCCAATAAAATTTTTTTTAAGTGGAAATGACATTAGGGCTTTAAGTGAAGCAGCAGACCTCACTCCCCCAAGCTGCGGCGTCAGCTGTTTCCTACCGGCCACACGGGTCTGCATTCGAGTGTCGCGACTCGGGTCAGAACCCATGTTTTGTGTGCCACTTCAGGAAAGTAATAACTCTCACCACTGCCTGGCCACATAGATATCTGATTAAAGCAAAGTCTAAATGAATCCGAGCAAGGTCTGTCCACCCAGAGAAGTAAGATGGTTATTACTCTGAGCTGCCAGCTTGATTTGAGGGGGACTGGACCAGGAACCGTGGCCACACAAGGCTCCTGCAAACAGACTGAGTTAGCAACTGTCTAACTTTTCCGTTGTGTGTTTTTTATATGTTAAATATGGTTCAGAAGATTAAAGTCTTCATTTTAGGCAAAGAAAGGAAATAATGTTTCCTGTCCCATTTGCCAAGCTAAGTGAACAACTGTTCCTACACAATTAGAATTGTTAATTGATTTGAAAACATAGGGCTTTGAAGGTGGAAAACTGCTGACATTATTTCAATGGGGAAATGCACTCCTGAGAGAGAGTACTGCAGTACAATTTCTCTCCTTGTTTTGTTGAATATACATCTATAAAAACACTGTGAATCATGCAGTAAAAACTGCTGTGCTGATATCATAAATCTCTGATAATAAAAATTTCATTGTTGAAACAATAAAATAGACTTTTATTATAACACAGAGTATCCACCTAAACATTGTCCTTTTAGCTTCTTCGAGTTAAATGTATGCACAGTTTTACAGTCTATAAACAGATCTGGAATAAAAGTTAATAAATGTCAAAATTTGCATTTCAAAAAATTCTTGCTGCATTTTAGGGAAGATCAATCTATGAACCTTTCAACATTATGTCAAATGAAATGCTAATTGTACCTTTAGGAATTTCAGAGACAGTGACAAGAAACTAAATGCTCTGTTCCCTTTGCATCAGCAAGTCGAGGATAATTGTATATCTACTCTTGTGAACTTCTAAGAAAAAAAAAGAAAAAAAACTAAGAAAAAAGGGTTTTCTATTCTTTAACTCAGGAGGGTAAACTCCTTCAGCCACCCTCCATCAATCTACCTTCAAATAAAGTGTGTTAACATGTTGACAGTGGACAAATCACACAGTGCTGCATTTATTCATTTTATAATAGGTTTGTCAAATGAGCTTCAGTTAAAGAGATTTAAGAGTAAGAAAAATTTTCAGCCAGAAATAACCGACTTATTCCATTCAAATTGATGTAAGGTTTAAAGGTGTACTTCTTAAAAGCCTAATCTTTATTAAAACACACAATTTTTGAAGGCTAAGCCACAAAAATAAATACCGGGAGCCCAAAGAGTGCTTTTATTTTCCCTACCCTTAAGATAAAGCGCTAATACATCCCCTCGCTCTTCTCTAATAAATCTTCACCCTGTGTCTCTAAGAGATACAAATTATCCTCTATACTGTCTTACAAGTGTGAGTATAGATTGAACCAATGAGCAATGTTATCGAGAAAATAGCACTTAGTGTAAGGTTTGTACCATTTTTTTGAACATTATCCTATTTGTGGCACTGCCTTCATTTCAGAGGCAGGCTGCTGAAAGATTCCGTGCACCTCCACAGCGGTGAAAAACGGAGGTCCCTGCAACTCAGAGGCAGCTGATGCTGTTAACCTGCAGCATTTGGTCACCTATCACCACTTTAAAAGTAAAATAGGCATTTTCACCTTCTTCAAATACCATTATAGATAGTGTCAAGTCAAAAGCAAAGATTGCTCCCCTCTACATTTCTGGATCTCTACATTGTCTATTGATATGTATTAGGAACAGGAAGCAAAACCACTCCAAGCGTTTAGAAGACTTCATTTACAAAGTATATTACACAGGGCCATTTCCAGGCTCACGCCGGACAGCCGATTTGTAATCCTGCCTCTCGTGTGGAAGAAAAACACCCCAGCATTCTTCCAGAACAGTTACAATAGGACTTAATAAATTCGGTTTCAGAAAATTCAGGTGGAAATAATACATATTTCTTGCTCTACTGGATGACACTATTTTATACAAACTCCAAGTTGCCAAAAAAATTTGCATTTTCAGGTCTTAATTTACTCCATGGATTTTTTTTCTTTACGTAATTGATGAATATGCTTTCTTTTAAATCTTTAATCATTAATAAAAAATGGAATTCTCTTCAAGTCAACAAAAATAAAAATACACTTCATGAAAATATGTAAATAAATCATCAGAGACATGAATAAACATTATGGCAAAGAGCAGCTTCAACTTACTTCAGTATGGATAATTTCTATAGAGTGAGCGACTCTGCTTCCCATTATGAGCATCCTTTTGCACATGTGACTTGCATGACTGGATGTGGATTCTATTTAATTTGGACTAAAATAATGCACATTTAGGAGTCATGAAACAAAAAAGGGAGAGAGTAGCATATGACTGCTTAAAACAGAATTTAATATATGAGTGGTTCCCAGGCTTATATATTAGATACAATTTGTTCAGTATAAGAAAACAGTAACAATATTTTATAGTACCTAATATTTTACAGAAATTTCCTAACTCTCTCTAATATGTACAATTCCCCAAATAAATGAAGACCCAGCAGCTATTCTGAGAATCCTTGAAGCAAATTTCTCGAGACCAGCTTTGTTATTAATCATCCTGATTTTGCTCATGTTGTGTTACATTGGGGAAAAATAGTTGTACAAGGGACAAGTGTACCGCTAAACAAAATACTCATCTTTTCCTTAAGAGTCAAAACGGAAGGCTAATAAAGACCATTTAAAATAAAAGGGCCCATTACTCCTCAGTTTTATATGAGCTTACATGCTTTCATTGTGCAGAGTGTGTTATTAATTTAACATGCCAGATTCATAGGTTTCTGCAATATCAGGTTTGATGTATTCATTATCGGCACTCAGTACATTAATTCACGCTGAAGTCCGGTAAATCAAAATTATACCATCTGGCTTCCTGTTCTTAATGATGAATTTGATGTAGGGGTGATTAAGATTGTTAGGCTTTTGAATTTTAATGTAAAAATTAGGGGATTAAAAAGGCATTTAGAAATGACCAATAGTTAGAATAAACTTACTGACAGGATCTAATTTGTGTACTTGCTAGTAAAGCTCCATTTTAATTAGCAGCCACAGTCTTTCAGCACAAGCTCAAAGAGACAGAAGTTTAGTGATTAAGAAGATGAAGCTGTTAAATTGATAAATTGACCTTGAAATACTTGTAACTGTGGGGGACGGCCCAGTAACTCAAATTGTTAGTGTGTTGCTTTGCCACATCGGGAACCGAGTCCAGGAGTGACCCAGACACGGAGTTCTGCTTTTTTCATTCTCTCTCTCTCTCTCTCTCTCTCTCTCTTTCTCTCTCTCTGTCTCTCTCTCTTTTTCTTGGTTGGCTCACCATCCTCATTTTGGGGTCGGGGCTGGGCAACAGAGATGAACAACAAAAGCCTGCAGACCTACCAGTTGCCACTACAATAGCAGGAAGGTGACGATTCTATCACTGTTTTGGAACTCCTTGACAGGTGACATTGAACAGTATGTCTGAACTTGAAAAGATTGTATTGGTCCTCTCTGTTCCCTGCTACACTGATTCTGCACACACACACACACACACACACACACACACACACAGAGGTGTCTGGGAGGAAGACGCTGGAGCAGTGAATTAACTCAGGAAATCTAGGGCACAGCCACCAATCCTCTCCCTTTTGCACCACATATTTCAGAAGTGGAACTCCTGAAATGGAAGATTTCTAAATATCTGCAACATAGAGGATGTATATAACACACAGTCATTGCACTCAAACTTGACATGAGACTTTTTAATTGAAAGACCAATCTGACATGGATGTTCCTTTGACAGTTAAAATTACCTCTGGTTTTTAACAAAAGCACTTGAAATGTTACACCGAACTCATTACACCTTTTCTGCATAAAGAAGTTTAATAGTTAAAACAAGTTAAGACAGAATAGAATCTTAATGTACAATATTATTAGAATAATATAAAGAAAGTCTCATTTTTTTCTAAGACATAAAAGTATGAGAACCCATACAGTAGAAAAATAAGATTCAAAATAGAATCATTTCCTGTGAAGAAAAAATAAACTACTACCTTCTGCAGTCTCATGAAATGAGATGCTTTAGTTCCTGTGAAATTAATAAATGTAGTCACTAATGCACTAAAATAAAACACAGTCAAAATGACTTACATCAGAAAACAAGTACATCTGTATATATCAACAATTTGAAGGATTCTGATTCCTGGCAAGTCAAGGGATATTTTAAATCTTATATTTTAGAGGAAATCGAATCTTGACTAACCACTGCAATTTATGTCATTTTAAATAAGATATATTTGAATAAGTATATTTTTCATGCCCTAAAAAGACTGATGTCTTCTTTTATAAGCTCATCCTGTGACACACTTGAGTAGGTAGGTATATTGATTTTTTTTTCTTTTTCTGATGGCAATGAAGTGTAAATGGAAAATATCAGACTTGGCAATCACTTAAACCATGTGAAAATTTCAGAGTGAAGGCTATTAGAGTCACTTTGTGATCTCCCCAGATGACCAGAGGGGGGAGGAGGGAAAAAAAACATTTCTACATTTCTTCAGATCCTTTGTGTGACAGCTAAGGAGAATAACATTCTTTCTAATACGCCAGTTTTCGTCTCTAGTTGAGAATAACCTCAGTGCTTTCTTATGTCACTGGCTGAGAGAAGATGAAAGACCCAGCCTTGTGTAAATGGCTTTGTCTAACCATCAGTCTTTAGCTCTGCATGGCAGCTGTACTATTGACATTAGCTTGTGCACTGGGTGAAATTGAAGTGAGTTAAATGTGACCTTGGCTTAGTTGTTGAAGTAGAAATGAACTCTACTGGGAGTGAAAAAAAATAAGACCAGTTTCTCTAACTTCATTTTTTCTTTAATGAGTTTAACAGCACTCTTAGGATTTGATACATTTTATAAAAATGCTTTATTTCCTTTTCTATTTTATACTGAGTAATCAGCATTTAGTAAGGTTAGCTTGCCCTTTTGTTATGAAATCCTTGTTTCAGGTATTTAAATACCATATTCTAGAAAAAAAAGGTTGCATTCATCTCCCCCCTTTTCCCTCTTATTAGTCATTAACACATAAATATGGACTGAAAGTTCTTATGTCTATATATGCTCATGGACTTCAATAATAAAAACTGGACCTCTGGAACACTTTAAAATGCGGATGACATTACATCGTCCACGAGGTTACAAGTGCACTCACTAAACAACCTGCTGGCAACTCATGCTCAGTGACTATGTGAGACCTGCAGGTAGATGGGGTAGGTTGGACCATTTCCAATGCTGCAGCTCCTTTGTTTTTCAATGTTATTCAAGATATTATTACTATCAGAAGAATACAGACCTGATTGTGTTTTATTCTTTGATAGAGACCATTTGAAAAATCTTTGGGATTTCAATTCTTATTGAAAATACATAACCCATATACATATACGTATAAAAATGTATATACATATACATATAAAAATGCATTAGTTATATGTTTATATACACATTTGTCTTCGTGTGTGTATGTAAGTGAGTGTATGCATGTGTTGTTTTAGCTCATCATAATTACACATGAGCAATGACTCAGACATTTCAAGTTTGTTTTCTGTCATCAGTTTTTCAAAAAAGCTCATATTATGGGAGCTTTAAGTCATCTATGTGATGGTTTAATATGAGGTACCCTCATAAGCTCGTGTGTGAGACAGTGCAGGAATGTTCAGAGGTGAAATGATTAGATTATAAGAGTTGTAACATAATCGGTGAAGTAATCCATTTGATGGATTAATCATATGAAAGGACTACTGTACCTGGTGCTAACTGTAGGCAGGTAGGCTGTGGCTGGAGGAAGTAGATCACTGATGTGCCTTGGGATTTATATTTTGTCCCTGTTGGCTCCCTCTCTGTTTCCTAGATGCCCTGAGCTGAGCAGGTTTCCTCTGTCAAACCCTTCTGGCATGATGCCCTGCCTAACCTCAGGCTCAGAGCAATGAAGTCAGTTGACTGTGGACTGAACCCCTGAAACCATGAATTCAAAATAAACTTTTCATCCTCTAAGTTGTTCTCATCAGGTATTTGGGTCAACACAAAGCTATTTACTGACACTATCTAATATAATTTGACCAAGCATATAATCATCTTATTTTTTTCTTTTTTGTTGGCAGGGGAGGGTTACCGGGTATTGAACTCAGAGGCACTCGAACACTGAGCCACATCCTCAGCCCTATTTTATATTTTATTTAGAGACAGGGTCTCACAGAGTTGCTTAGCAATCTCACTTTTGCTGAGGCTAACTTTGAACTCACTATCCTCCTGCCTCAGCCTCCCAAACCTCTGGGATTACGGATGTGTGCCACCACACAGGGCAAAATAGGATTCTTGAGGTGGTGAAATGATATTATCTGAGTTGATCCAATGTGATCAAAAGGGTGTTTATAAGAGGGAGATGGGAGCCAAAGTCAGAGAAGGAGATGAACAGTAGAAGCAAAGGCTGAAGTGATGTGAGGCCATGAGTCAAGGAATGCAAGCAACCTCTGGAAGCTGAAAAAGTCAAAGAAATTAATTCTCTCCTAAAGACTCTGGAAGGAACACAGCCCTGCCAACCTAACTTTGGACTTCTGACTTCCAGGATTATAAGATAATAACTTTGTATTGTTTTAAACCATTAAGTTGTAGTATTTTGTTACAGCAGCAAAAAGAAACTAAATCAATAACACATACCTATTTGTTATTTGTGCATATTAATACATATTCTGCCACTTACTAATCATTTAAGTAAATTTTTATCAATGTTTCTTTTCTTGCCTTCTCACATTTGTGTTCCAAAAAGTATAGAATTCATAGTTACATTTTGCAAGAGTTCATCAGCAAATTTTTAAAAATTCAAAAAGGGAGTTACCCTAGTCTTTAGAAAAAGATGACAAATTAGAACTCCTGTAGGCAATTCTGCACATATCTAACTCTAAAAAGAAAATGTCATGACCATTGAGAGAAGGTGAACAGAACATGAAGAGAGAAGTAAGAAGGTCTTCTGTGGGTAGGGAATTGCCACGGAAGATGCCAGATGCCATTTCCTCCAGAGCACAGCATTAGAGTAGTTGATGATGAGTCCTTCCAGACAAATAAAAGGAGAGGAGGCCAGGTTTGTGACTGACTTAACCTGGACACAGGTGACTCACACAGGGGATAGAGTTTATCTTGTTTAAAGATAAACTAGAATTTTAAGGCTAGAACTAGAGGATGTCCATGTTTATGCTTACACAGGTCTTTGCCTCCAGGGTGTATATCATGAATTTGGAGACAACAGGTAGCTAAAGAGTGAATCACTTCCCTTTCAGTCTGTGTCCTATCTTTGGAGTGTCTCTGATCAGAAGACCCTACTTGGGCTAAACGGCTGTGCTCCTACCATGTCTCCACCTCTACTGAAGCAATGCTAACCCAGTGAGGTACCTCAACACAATAGGCTAAGCCAGGACTTTGAACTTCTAAAGTAGCACACCATAAGGGAACTCCAACACTACACCTTCTGAGTGTGCACACTGAGGTAAGTAAGCAGCTCCACCTCTCTGGACCTTGCTTTGTTGCCAATAACACTTATCATGACTACTTTATAAGGATTTCAGGAAGTTTAAAAGAGATAAGAAAAGTACCTACCACTGTCTGGTTTGTAGGAGATACTCAGTAAATATGAGTTTCTCTTATCTCCTAGATCTCATTAAAGGAGAGGGGCCATGGTCATTTTGAATCATCAGTGTGGCCTGTTCTTCTGTGCACACCTTATCCTGTGTTTCTCTTTGACTTTCCACTGTCTACTCAGCTTGCTTCCTCTCTCATCTTCATCATTTGCACATATCCAGCATCCCAAAGATCTGCAAAAGATATTCACACCTCCCAATTCTTTCCTTGAAACATTAAAATAGAACCACCCTTAAAACATTCCAAATCTCCCTTCTCCAATTCCATTTACAGAGAAGAGAAAAAGATAATAGTTATCTAATATTTGCCTAGATCCAGGCACAGAGTCATGTATTTTCACATGCATTAAAATATCATATATATAAGTGTTATAAATATGTCATGTGAGTAAAACTTATAATATATATATATGTATATATTCTGACTATTTGCATGGCATTTAACAGTAGATAAATGTTATAATAATATTTGACAAGACCACACACTGGTTTTGGTATTTTCATATTTAGCTTTTTAGTTACTCTATAAGTAGAAAAACAAACTCTCTCTCTCTCTCTCTCTTTCTCTCTCTCTCTCTCTCTCTCTCTGTGTGTGTGTGTGTGTGTGTGTGTGAGAGAGAGAGAGAGAGAGAGGGAGAGAAATCCTTTTGGAAAATTAATTAGAATAAATTGATCATAAAATGGTTTTAGGAAATGGAGTATATTATCAGAATGCTAAGTTATGAAAACCCTGGATTTAAGAAGGAACCACACTTACGTAACTCTTTAATATTAGGCTGACGTAACTTGATGCTTGTTTACTATGCAAGTGATAGGAATGAAAAAATTTTCAATTGCTAATCCATCTTCGTATACCTTGCAGGAGAACACTGCAATGATTTTTGCAGTTGGTAAGGATGAACCTCACCTTACAATGTGTATTTGGGAGAATGTATGAGGGGCATCAGAATAGCTCAGTGGCTATTCAAATCGCATTTCATATCATTCAGATTTTGGAAAAGTCCCTCAAGGGTATTTGTATCTGCTTTCTCTAAGTTGAGAAGTACACAAGGAATATTCAGAGTCATTTTTTAAAATTGTACCCTATCTCAACAAAAATGGTGTGAGTGAGCCCTTGGAAATGCTCCCTGTCCTGGTGTTGAAAATCGTTTCCCTGAGGTGAGTCACTTCTGATGAAATAGGTTAGCACTTTGTTGGTGTGCCTGAGGGAAAGGTTGGCTGGGAACCACTTTTGTTCTTAAACATTTTTGAATTCTATAAAAATGCTCTCAAATAATTATGAGTGTTGGAAAAGAAAATGCTTCCTTAAGGTACATACAATAACAGGTAACATGATTTCATTACAGACATATCAATTACATACAGAAATGCAATTTTGAAGCATCCAGTAGAGGTTCAAATGAAACCCACACAAACAATGGAAGAGAAACAAACTAAAATTTGATGACATCCAGGAAATACATGGAGTGCTCTCAGAAACACTATCTTACATTAATTTTATCAATTTTACTCTACCTGGATGACCTAGCATCACTCCTACTTTTTAGATAAAAAGACAACTGATTTACCTAGTTCACACAGCTATAAGATGTCAGAGTGCATATTGGTACTAAGACGTGCTTCAAGATATCATTTCTTTGAAGGTAGCAAGGAAAAAACAAAACTGGGCATGTGTAAAGTACTAGGCAACACAGATCCAGGAAAGCCCCACCACCAAACTGAGCAAAGTTTTCAAGAGAATGAGGAGCATTCTCATCCAGAATGTCACAGACGTCCAGAATCCAGATGTCACAGACATCTCTGGAAATCCTGCAAGAGGTGAATGAGGCAGCACATGAGTAGAATATATAAAAAGACAAACTGGAAGGAGAATAATATGGAAATCCAGGGAGGTCAGCATTAAGGAAAAGCTCCATGTCTGGAAAGGACTACTGGGTTCAAAACCCAACTCTACAGCGACCTCAGCCAACTCTCGAGCTGTAGGACTCCCTTCCTTAAGTTCCTTGTTTACAAAGCAAGGATTAGGAGATACCTACATCAGAGAACTGAGGACTTAACATGAGTCTGGCACATACTAACATTTCTCATTGCTGTTAAATCAGCAGGGGGCAGACCTGTTTGCCTCTCAAGGAAAGAAACGTCTGCTCTCTTAGTTGAAGAAGCACAGAGGAGCACATGAAGCCTGCATAGACTTCCAGCTCCTTAAATGAGGTTTGGTAGAAAGAAATTTGGTACAAGGTCCAGGAATTAGGCAGTTCCTAAAACCAGAGTGCAGCTTTAGGAGTTGAACTGGCAATGAGTTTGTCTTGCAGCTGAGTTAGCCTAAGCTTGCTTCTTGTGAAGGCAGTGCTCCCAGAATCTGCAGGTGATACTTATCTCTTTGGAGGACTAAGGGATCCCAAAGGTGTCAGAAGCTGGGGCAGAATTTTAAGGTTTGAGATGATGGCAGTAAAATGATTGAAAATATAAAACTGCAGGATTTGTCTTTCAAAAGATTTTGGAAAGCAGAGGGAACACTCACCTGTATGATGTCTACCAAATCTTAGGACAGGTAAATGTCAGTGAAATAGTTCTGGTTTTTGCTATGGGTCATATTTTGTATGTAAATAAAACTTCACACTTGTGTTAAGAGAACAAGCCCCTGCCAAACCCTGGTGAGTCATTTTGCTGTGTGGTTGACTGGCTATAATAGGGCAAAGTCATAGTCACACCACGTGGATCTGAACTGAGGAGAACCTCTCCTGGAATATAGAGAGGTTACCCAGGAGCCAGTCGGAGGGCTCCATTGTGACTATACCCACAGCCTCCTCCTTGCCTACTTGATCTCACTTCTTTTAGTCCATTTAAAATTTTTCTTTATAGATTTCCAAGTTCAAATACTAATTTTCTCCCACTGGAACACAAGCGTCATGAGGGCAGTGATTTTTGTCATTCCGTTTATTGTTGTATGTGTCTCGCACACAGAAGAATGCCAGGCACAGCGTTGGCACTTAGTAAGTTCAGGAGGCCTGGCTGACGGACCAGATGTTGCATGGTGAGAATGATGTTTGCACGGGGTTATGCTCTAACACTAGAACCCCTTCTGACATTTTGACCTTGTTTGTTGGAACTTTTTAAATTTTTGAATGAATCTCAGATTTACAAAAAAGTTGCAAAAGTAGTATAATCACTACCTATCTTTTACCTAAATGTTAACATCTCACCATTTGTCAGATTTCCCTCTCTCTCACTCCACCTGCCCCACACACAGTTTAGCAATACTGTAGAGAAAAATGAACATGTGATCCCCCTTTAATCCTAAGCATTTTAGTGTATATCGTGTGTATTGCCTAAAATCAAAACTATAACCACAATATTCAATTAGCAAAATTGTGAAGTTAATATTGGCACACTGATTTTTTAGGGTACCAACCTTATTCATATTTTACCATTTGTCCCATTAATGGACTATATAGTATTTTTGTTTTCATTTCTCAGACTCAGGATTCAACCCAACGTTGTATATTACATATCATCATCATGGTTCTTTAGTCTTTTTTAAAAAATCTTGGAACTGCCTATCAGAAGTTCTTTAATGTTCAGTGCTTTAATGTTTTTGAAGCCTGCAGTTGTTTTGTAGAATGTCCCTCAATTTGAATACTCCTGATTAGATTCAGGTAATACATTTTGGGTGAGAATTTCTTAAAAGCAATATTGTGTCTTGTTCCTCACATCGAATGCAAAATATATGATGTCTTTTGTCCCGGTACTCGTGACATAGCACTGATTACTTAGTTAAGATGGTATCTGTCAGGTTTGCGCCACTTAAGTTTTCTTTGCCTTTGTGATTAGTAAGTACCTTGAGGAGAGATACTGTGAAACCCTGTAAACAGCCTGTTTGTCATACAGTCTTATTTTTGAAAGGTCTTCTTTATATATATATATATATGCGCATCCTCCATGCGAGTTTTAACAGAGAGGTAGTTTTGGAAAATCTGAAGTTGGTGACCTAAGACTAGATTTTCCTCGACTCAACATATATATAAATCCAATCTAACTTGCCTCCTCACCTCATTCACCCTCTTTAAGGTTTGAGTGAAAAAGCTGGAATACATCTTAAAATAAAGGGACATGTACAAAGGTGATAGTTTCCAAGAATATTATTCACAATACCAGATATTTGAGTCTAATAGGTACAAATAATTTTGTATGAACAAAAATATTGCTCTTTTTTCTGAGCAAAAATATTGAATAAAATTCTGAATTTGAATAATGTTTTTGGAGACAAAGTTATAAAAAAAAAAAAAAAAAATAAACAACAAAAAGATTTTTAACTCGTGTTCCCAAGTTTTTCCTTTGTTTATTTTCTTAATAGGTCAGTTTAAGAAAAATTCTATCATTTTAGAATTCACAAGAGAAAACAAGTAAATGGACTGTGTGGTGAAAAACAAGTTATTAATTAAATATTGAAAATTACGGCTAGGGTTGTGGCTCAGTGATAGAGCGCTTGCCTAGCATGTATGAGGTCCTGGGTTCGATCTTCAGCACCACAAAAAAATAAAGTATTGTGTCCACCTACAATCTATACCTATACCATCTAATCACTTTTAATTTTAAAAAATGAATGAAATTTATATTCAAGTTGCCTATCATTAACCACATACTGAAATAAATGAGGCAAAAATTAAAGTTTGTGCATAGCCAACTCAAACTTTCTCCCAGGAATTTTGCATAGTTGCCACCTTCTGATTCCCTTGGTTCTGTAACTTACCGTAGATGAGTAAGATATTCCTCTGCGCCTTGGTTTTCTCATTATTAAAATGGAGATGTAAATAATAGTATCACTATTATGAGACTGGCGTGAAAAATAATAAGTTCACGTATCTAATGTTCTTGGGTGAGAGCTAGAATGGAGTAAACGCTATGTACAGGTTAGCCAGTGTAAACATTTAGTTAGTACACCAAGAGTTGCTAGGACTACCTCCTAGATTCCATCTCACTAAGAGAACTGAGAGGACTCAGCATCAAGTCAGACCCATAGCTGTAATTTATTACACTGAAAGGAGATGAAGCTAAATCAGCACTGGGGAAAGGCACTTTGGTTCAAATCCAAAGGAAAACAGACCCAAGCTCCCAAGGGTTCTTCTCCAGCAGTGACACAGGGTGTACTTAGTTCCTCCCATAAGGAGTTGTGGCAACACCTGTGAAGCGTTGGTTAGCTGGAAAGCTAATTAGAGGCTCAAAGCCCAGGGTTTACATAGGGGGTGATCAGTTGGGTACCTTCTGCCTAACAGCTACCAAAATCTCAAATTTCTGGAAGGAAAGTAGAGTGTTGAACATGAGCCATACTGTTTACACAAACCATTTAGACACAGTGAGCTACTCAAATAAGTTAAGTTGAAACTCTCCTGAAATCCAAATTCCTAAATTCTAACCTTGTAAACAGGCCTTTTGAAGGACAGCAGTACTGCTATGTTAATTCTTTTCTATATTCTTATATCTTTTTATTATATTGCTGTCCATAAGAATTCTTGCTGAACACTTAACTGGTCACTTCTCAGTGGAATAGTAATATGTCCTAGAAAGCATAAATCAAATTGGCAGATGTATAGCAAGATCAGGTGCATGCTACCATGTTTACTTTTAGACAATGCCTTCATGCAAATATTTTCCATGTACAACAGAACTAAGACAATGTAATAACTACCTTCTGCAGCAACATAAGGCACGATTTAGGAATAAATTAGCTAGACTTAATGAGCAGCTTGAATTTAATTCCTCCATCACTTGCTTTGAAACAGATCAAACCTTCCAGTTATACCTTCCACACTCAGCTGAGAAGCAGGCTGTACTAGAACTCTGAACAGGTAACTGTCAAATATGTTCAGATTAGAGAGATAAGTAATATGTCTTAAGTAAAATAATATAAGTAATATAAGTCTTCTACCGGAGCTCAAGCATCCATATCTGATAATGCATTTGAGACTTCTAAACGAGGATGGGCTAATGATATTCAAGCGGAGAACTCAACTACTGCTTATTTGGTAGCTTGATGAAAGAAGTGTATTAATCCTTAATTCTACAAGAGGCATGTGGTCTTATAAGCTTATTTTATACTTACATAATGCCAAACCAGGGTGAGGCAGTGAGGTCCTGACCTTGAGAAGTTTACAATACACGGAGCAAACATAGACATGTGATGTGAATACAATCCAGTTAGTATGCATGGTAAAAATGCTATTAAAAAGGCTCCCATTGGAATTTTGACTTACTTTGCTTGGTGAGATAGAGCAAATCATTTAACCTCTGTGGATTTGTTTCTGCATTTGTGAAGCCCTCCAGAATTGTGCTAAAATTGTAGGATTTCAATTAAGAAAATTTCTCTTCCTCTTCTTGGAATTTATAAAGCTGGTAAACATAGATGGAGATGCCTATGACGTCTTGTATCTTTTTTGAAAAATAATCGTAGGAGACTAAGACATTGGAAATGTTGCAGATATTTTCATCATTAAAAAAATTTGACTCTGGGAAATAAAGATAGTAAAAATCATTCCTTTAACCCTTGTACTACTCTAAAAGCAGTATGATCAGTACATATTCGTGGTGGACATCAAAGGCAAGGTTGGTAAACATTGTGATTTCTTTTTCCATTGAAATATATTTTTAAAAGAAAAACTCTTGCAGTATTAACTCCTCTTCCTTGCCTCATTCAGACTAGTGTAACAGTGAGCTGGTTTCTGACTTGTACAGCTGGGTAGTGCCACTAAGATAAGGGAAGAGCCCTTAAATTGCTGGCTTCAGACTTTATTTGAAAAGTCATTTAACAATTACCAAGTCATTAGTACAGAGTTTTAAACTGAAGCTCCAAAATATCTCACACTGCATTTAAAGATTTAACAAAGTACCTGACTAGACAGAGTTTTTGCCTTGTGGGTTATGCAATCACAAGATTCCTAGAAAGCCCAGGGTTAGGCTGAGAGAATTGATGCACTGGTATTAATTAGATCTAAAAAAAAAAGTGTAGCTCTAGTGAAAGGAATTATTGCTTCTATTCTGGAACAGAAATGAGGAGCTGGTTATTATGCAGTAAACGATTATGCTTACTATAAAATAAAGCTTAATAGAGTATATCTCATGAATTTACCAACATTCACATAATCTAAATTTGAATAAAATTGTACTTTTTAAAAAGCCATGTCGCAGCATATAGTAAGAGATTGAATCACTGGGTATTCCAATGAATTCCCTTCTAACTATGGTAGCAGAGCTATCAAGCAAATGAAATTAGAATATCTTAAGTTAATTGAATCATTGCCAGGAAAAAGAATAATGCAGATGATGATATTTCACTTTGGACAATATTACCTTTATGGTCCATTTTGTCTCTAAATTTCTATGAAATGCCAATTTTGAGAAGCTGGAAAATTAAAAATATTACATTAGGATATTATGAGAAGAAACGACTTGAAGGAAGTACATAAGAACTTCTCACAGTAACCATGGAATCCAAGGGAGTTTCTTTTAAGCTATAAAAAAATCAAGATCATCTTTCTATTATTTTCCATTTTTCAATAAATATTTTGTTAATTATTTCTCCTTTAGTGCTCACATCTCTTGTTAATGGGTTATTTTGGAAATGAAATACTTTTGTACACAATTAAAAAGCACTCTCTTGTGATGGCTATTGTTCAAAATTAAAGTAAAAACATACACCTTTTTATGTTATCTCTTTTTATCTCATTTCCTAATCCATCAGTTGAGAAATACTATAGAAGCTACTCCTCAACTGGAAGTTCCACCAACATTTTTCATGATTCTTTGCATGTTTCATGATGTTCAATCTTCAAAGATGTCCTCAAGACCAGTTTGAAAAAAAGTGAAATTAATTGTAGCATATTTCAGACTGACTCAAGATCTCTGTTGGTTTCAAATATCTCTGCTACTGAAAAGGAAATTTGGGGGAAAGGATTCAGAATTATGGAATCCATTGTCAACAGTAACAACAACAAAAAAAGAAATTTAGATAAGATAGCTCCCTGTCCATTAAATTAATAAACTTCTGACATTTGCTGTCCAGGATATATCCTAGTCAGCCATACCCAGCTAAGTCTCATCAGGTATTTATGACCACATAGATAATGCATTCATGGAAGACATTATGTTCGACACCATGAGAAATTACCCAATAATACATTTAAGCTGTCTTTCCAGATTGGTTATGGAATTTTATATGTTCTACATCTTCATTCCTCCAATAGTTAGCCCAGTAACTTGTGTCCCAGAAGATAATACTGATATTAGTGATTTTCCTCTTCTGAGACAAGAAATCTCTGTTGTTATTGTTGTTGTGTCCCTGAGTCATAAGGCCAGGATAAAAATAATATAAAGTTCTGAAACAATGCATATCTCTCTCTCTCTCTCTCTCTCTCTCTCTCTCTCTCGGTAACATCACCATCAAAGTTGATTTAATGGCCTTGACTTTTATCCCTCTAATACTTCATGACTTCAGGATAAAGTTTGAAACTTTGTAGCATCTCATTCATACATTAATCCTCCCTTTCTGCCATAGCTCCTTCTCCTCTTCTCATATGTCTTCCTGTAACTGTTTCAATTACCGATCATACACAATGTGATTTGGAAGTTTTATAGGAAGGAATAAACATGATCTTTCTAGGTTGGGAAAAATTTAAAACAAATAGGCAATAATATCATACTTGGTTAAATACCTTCCAAAAGAAAGGACAAAGGGACAGTGCTCTTATTTGAAAAATGTGTGCACACACAAAGGTTGGAAGACAAATGGAAAAATATGAATATTCCTCCTAAATAATTACCCCAGTGAATGAATATGAGATGGGTCCTGGGAAGGAAGATGAGAGACTTTCCTTGCTCTCTGGAGCTTGAATCCCAAGGCAGGGAGCTATCTGGGATTCTCCTGATAAAGGTTGACCAAATTCTCGAAAAACACAGGCAGAAATTCGAGAAGTCTTGCAAGACTTCTAGGTTAAGTTCGACTTAGATTATAGCTGGTTCCTAAAGATAAACAATTTCGAACAACAGCTACAAATTACTTTGTGGATATATTCATATTCTCAAGTTCTCCTTAATGTTTTGTTAAATAAATTCTGGTCTTTGGAGAAAATAAAGCAAGAGCATATGTTTGTACATAGGATGAGTGGCATCATCTTGGAAAAGCCAATGATAAGATAAGAGATGAAATGTGCACGTACAGCCTGTACAAATGGTAAGCACAAGAAGGATTTGTAGAAAATGAAGGCTTTACTTAGATTTCCCAAGTAAATAATTTCCCAGAAATTCATGGATCCTTGAGTTAATAGGTATTTGATCACTAAAATAAAATTATTTACAGCTCTACTTCAAAAAAATCCAAGATCTAATCCCCTGCATTAGACTTTCCAAATTTTTAAGAAGTTGATTTTTATCCCTTCACATTTAGTATTTTTTCTATAGCATATTGAATATTTTCAAAGTTAGAAATTTTGGAAAAGTTTTAAATTTTATCACATATTTTACTTTCCATATCTTGAAAGCAGTGTTAAATAACTGCATACAGGAATGCTCTACTCCTACAAACCAACATCCGAGAGACATATTCAATGCATTCCTTTTTCTTTTCCTTAATTCATGCCCATTTGTTTCCCTCCATTATCAAAGGAAAAGGTCCACATCCTCTTTCACAAGATTGATGTTTTCCTCCTTACCATATTCTACATGCTTGTCCACTGCCTTGGTATTTGGTGCAATGATTCTTTCTTTGTCTTTAATTTTTCAACAGTTGAGTCCCACTGAGTTATGATCCTCAGTATATGAACATATTTTCTGCACAAGGAAATAAAAGAAGCAACTAGATCTACCCGAAATCTCTGGAAGTATCCAACAATAGCAGAATATATATTCTTCTCAAGTGTACATGGAAAAATTCTCCAGAATGGACCATATGTTGGGCCAAATAGCAAGTTTCCATAAATATTAAAAGATGAAAATAATGTGAGGCATCTTCTCCAACCACAATAGAAAGAAGCTAGAAAGCAGCAACAGAAGAATAATAACCATAAGGAAATTAACCAGCCTATTCTTTAGAAACAAATAAATGAATCAAAAAAGAAAATACAAGGGAGATAATAAAGTACTTTGAGATGACTGAAAATGAAAACACAACATTCTAAAGATGGAAAGCTTTCCTCTTAAGATAGAGAATAACATAAGGATGTCTCCTTTCACCATTTTCATTCAACACTGGACTGGGATTCTCTCCAGGGCACTTGGGAAAGAAGAAGTTCTACACGTTGAAAGGCAAGATAGGTGGTGGTCACTAATCACTTGTTCTTTGTTTACACTTGTTTTGTTTTCACTCTATGTTTGGGAATGCTTACATTGTGATGTTTATAGAAATT
>JAJEJO010001386.1:121166-134360 GCA_020662805.1 Glaucomys volans | reverse complement strand
TAGCTCGCTCTTTTCTAATAAGGTTGAACATCTTTTTTTTTTTTCTTTCCTTTTGAATTTGAGGTCCATTTATTCATTTTTTTTCCTTTTGTGAATATCTATGTCTTTTAATGATACTGCTATTTACTTATCTTTTTCCTACTGATGCATAGGTTATTTTCACATATTCATTATACTGATATTTTGCCAGTTAAATTCATCATAATATTTTCTCCCAACATTTGCCTTGTTTTTCTTTTTTTGAAATTCACTTTCAGTTGCCTTATTAGTTTAGAATTTTTTTAAGTCAATGTATTTGAATATATTCCTCTTTTTTTAATGGTTTGTAGTTTTTTTCTGCATTAAGAAATCATTCATTATAATTCATGAAGATGCTTTCTTACAAAAGTTTTAAAGTTCTTGCATTTCACACTTAATACCAGTCCATCTGGAGCTTATTGCTGTTGATGGTGTGAAATGGGGATTCATTTCATTTTTCCACAAAATAACCTATTATTATCTGAGCACTGTTGAATAGGCCATTCCTTTTGAAATGACCCATGACCATCCGTATATACTACTTGAGGACTCCTAATTCAATTCCATGAACCTCTTTATCTATCTCCCTTTACCATTCCCACACCTTTAACTTTTCTATAGCTTTAAACTATGTCTTATTTCCACTCTACCTGGTTCTTCTTTAAGAGAGTTTGGTTATCTGATCTTCTAAATAAATAAGGAAAACACCTGGCCAAGTTTCATAAAAAAAAAATTCTTCTAAGGGCTGGGGATATAGCTCAATTGGTAGAGTGCTTGCTTTGTAAGCATAAGGCCCTGGGTTCCAATCCCAGCACTGCAAAAAAATTTTTTTTAAAAATCCTTTTAAGATTTTGATTAGAATTTTTTTGAATATAGAGATTAATATGAGGACTTTTGTCATCTTCCTGTTTATGAGTAAGGTCTATACCTATCAATTTAGTTGTTCTTAAATATCTTCTTATGACTTCTTTTAATTACAGCTGTATAGCTGTACATAGCAGTTGGGTTCATCCTGACAAACTCAGACATGCAATGGACATCGACTTCAGTTCATAATCCTCCCCTTTTCCCTCCCCCACCTAAGCCATTCTTCTTCCTCTTCAAGATTTCCTTTGTATTTGATTGGTTCTTTATGTTATCCTATCTTTTCCTTTATTGCACTCTAGCTTCTTCATATGAGGAAAAAAAAAAGACAGTGGACCTTTGAGTTTCTGAATTTGGTTAATTTCACTTAGCATGATAGTGGTCATTTTCATCCATTTACCAACAAATGCCATGATTTCATTCTTTTTTATAGCTTAGTAGAATGACACTGTGCATGTATATATACCACATCCATTCATTTCTTGATGGGCATCTGGGTTGATTCCATAAGTTAACTATTGCAAATTGTGCTGCTATAAACATTGATGTAGCTGTATCACTGTAGCTTGCCAATTGTAGATCTTTTGGGAAAATACTAAGGAGTGGTATAGCTGGGTCATTTAGTGGTTTCATCCCTAGTTTTGTTGTTTTTTTTGGGGGGAGGGGGGTGGTTATCAGGGACTGAACTCAGGGACACTCAACCACTGAGTCACAGTCCCAGCCCTGTTTTGTGATTTTATTTAGAGACAGTGCTCATTGAGTTGCTTAGCACCTTGCCATTGCTGAGGCTGGCTTTGAACTTGTGATCCTCCTGCCTCAGCCTCCCAAGCCGCTGGGATTACAGGCATGTGCCACCACACCAGGCCATTGCTAGTTTTTTGAGGAATCTCCATACTGCTTTCTAGAGTGGTTGTACTAGTCTGTAGTCCCACCAACAATATACAAATGTACCTTTTCCCCTACAACCTCACAATGACTTTTCATAATTTTCTCCAAAGAGAAGAGACCTATTTCTAGATACTTTATTTTTCTGTTGCTAGTGAAAATGATACCCTCTTTTTTAAACTGCCTATATTATTCCATTGGCTCTGGTTCAAGGAAAAATCAATTGGTTTGTATCACATTTGGAAAAAAAAATGCTTTTACAGTTTCTAATAATTTACATATAGACTGAAGTTTTCTAATAGATCATCATATCATCAGTGGATGGTGACTGCTTGTACTTTTTTTCCAATTCTTTTCCTCCCCATCCTCCCATTATTGCCTATACTTGTGCCCTGAGTCTGCCATAGCAAATTACAACATACTTGGTAGCTTAAAACAACAAAATTTTGTTCTCTCTTGCTCTTGGCTCCATTCAGAATTGTCAGTTTTTCAATACTCCCAATAATTGGATGAGTACAATAATATCAAAGACAGTTCTTCTAAAATTGAAATGGAATTTTATTATTTTCCTCTACAACCCAAACAAGTTCACAAAGGAGAAAAAAAGGTTCAACAACCTATACTTTACTTGGAAGGGCTTCAGTGGCATACTCCAGACCACTGAATCCCTAAAACTGATGTGGCAGGTCTCTGAATCTCTGTATCGTGTATCTGTTGTGTTGGGTCATTCAGAGTATATGTTGCTTCCTGTTCACCATAAGGGATTAGGTAGTGTTATTAATGTAGTGAGTAAGTACAGTACTCTGATGCCCATCAAAATGAACAATCTCTTTTCCACCTATATGTGACAGAGAACTCAGCCTTGAGGTGAACAGTAAATGTGTGTTTCTAAGACAAGGTGGCTTTGAGTCTCATAACAAATAAGGATTTAAAAATACATTTGCCATATTTAATCAATGCACCAAGTGCCAGACATAGCCCTTGTGATATTGTTTCAAATATATTACCAATCATGGGAAGTTGTAATTTGAGAGTCTCCACTTGGCCCTTCTTGGCATAATGGTTTTTAATGCAGAAGACAGGGAACAAGGGAACAAATGTCAGTTTCTTCAATATTCTTTTTTTTGGAGGGGGGGACCCAGGATGCACTTAACCACTAAGCCACATCTCCAGCCCTTTTTATTTATTTTTTAATTTTTATTTTGAGACAGTCTCATTAAGTTGCTGAGGCTGACTTTGAACTTGTAATCCTCCTGCCTCAGCCTCCCAGGTTGCTAGGATTATACACTTGCACCATCATGCCCAGCAATTTCTTCAAAATTCGAAGACTGTCCTTTCCAAGTACACACTTGGGACCAGAAAAATAGTAATCAAGCAGTTTCACAGGTCCATCCAACTGATGTGATATTCACTTGTGCCAATTTTCATTTATGGCTTGGCATCTACAAGCCTTTGCTTCGGAAAGGATGTATTTTGAGTCTCCTGGTATATGTTTTAGCTGAGAATCTTTCTCCAATGCTCAGTCAAGCTGGTTACATGGCCTCAGGTCTATTCAGGGAATGAGAGGGGAAATGTTTGTCATGGTAGTATGTTATGTTTCCTACTCAAGGGGACCCAGTGCCACCTTCAGTCAATACTCTCTAAGTTGGAAAACTAGCTCAGATCTGAAAATTCGATGAAAGGCAGTGGTTTTCCTTTGCAGCAGTAGACTTCACCCTTCATCTTGCCAACTTCCAGTTTTCTTTTCTGGATATATGAGTCAAAGAACATCCCACTTGACGGCTGCACCCTTAAGAACACTACAGTTCATGACCTATCACCACTGATTCCTGTGGGTCAAATCATTGCTTTGATCTTCCCCTCATTAAAAGTAACAGTAACCACCTTGCCTCTGTTCATTAATCTGAATTTCAAATCAATATTCAAATTGCTAAGGGCCCAGTATCACCACACCACGTTACTTGCAACTCCAGCATATAGAAAGGAGACTTCGCACCTAGTTCCTCACAGAAACAGTCCCTCACCAGCACATTCCTTGTTAACATATCTAATTAGAGAAGGAAACATTCTGTACCTGTCCAGCGAATGCAGGAGGCAGGTACTCTGATCTCATGTAATAAATGCATTAAGTATCATTTTCTGAGCCACTGACCCTTTCTCAATACTGCCAAGGCACCTCATGTATTCACACTCTTGAATTTGACTCAATGGTTGGTTTTTGCAACCCCTGTTAGCATATATCTTGTAATATTGGGGTGTACAGTCTATTTACTCTAAATCAGGGTAAGTATTTCCCTGCATGGGCTATCCTGAAGCCCAACCCTGTTTATTGGTTTAGAGGCAAAGAAGAAAGGCAGGATTAGATCTTAAGGAAGAGAAGTCAATATACCATAGTATAAGAAAAGAAGGATCTAGGATGTGCACTTCTTTACCTATTTCATAGAAACTAAAGATATCATGTCTGAAACTATATTTATCCATTTTCTCCACAAACCTGCTATTCTTGTATTATCTTCACCAGTGGGGTATTCCCAACCATTACACATACAGAAATTTTAGAACAATTACATTGCTATTTCTTCACATCATATTAACGCACTGATTTTTACCACTTAACATCTTTTGAATTTGCATGCCACTGCTGCTTTAATTCAGTTTTCTTATTATTTTGTTCCTGGACTATTAAAATAATTTAATGAACAGTCATCATATTTTCATTTACTTTCTAAACTATTCTCCAGGTTGTTGTCATAGTGACATTTATTTTTCTTTTTAATTTTCTTATTTGTTCTAATTAGTTATACATGACAGTAGGTATTTCTAACACCCAATCTAGCCATGACACTTGTTACATTTTTCACATTCTTCTTCCCACAGAGTACCACGTACACGACTTAGAATGATCCTCAAGGTGATTTCTCACCCAGCTTCTGGACTTGCATGCCTCTGCTTTTTGCTCAATGCTTTTCACTGTGCCTGGAATGCTCTTCTCACACTCCCTACCTCTCTCAAGTACTTTTAATCATCCTTTAAATCCTTGCCCTATGACATTAATTGGTAACCCCTCCTCTGGGCTCTCATAACATTTTTAGCATAACTTTATGACAGCACTCTCCCCTGTATAGCAAGAATATAGTCATTTGTTTGTCTCTGCCACAAGATTACAAGCACCTTTATATTTCGTACCCCAGAAAGGAGCACAAGCTGTGGATTATAGTATATGCAATAAATGCTTGTTATATATGAATGTAGAAATGAATAGGCTTTTTATTTCCTCTGCAATATGATGCTAAACAAGATTGGAAGTTGCTGTTGTTGAAAACGAAGAGATAAATAATGCAAGTTTTATCTGAAACAAAGATAAATGAATGATGCTAAAAACACCTGTTCTTATGCATACATTTAATTTTTGTTCAAATTTGTTACTTCATATTTTTCTTTCATTTAATCATATTAAATTTCCATTGTAAAAAGACTATCAGATGATAACATTTATTTCTTGAAAATTATTATCCAGTGTATTTTTGCAGAAATTACGATTTATACTACCTAATAGAAACACACTTTAAGTAGAATGTTTTTGCATTAATGTTAAGCTTATATTGTTTCACACGAAGTAGTGGCAAGCAATAATATTCTAGAGCTTCTTTAATGTATCATGTCATTAAATTTTCACTCTGATTTCACGATGCAACTTACACATATGCAAACAAAAGGAATATATAGAATGATTTTTGTATTAAAATAATGTCAAAGCATTTATATTTTGTAATACGGATAATGAGATGAAGCAATAATAAAAATATATGAGGCAACAAAACTGGTGTATACATTCAGAAGAATAAAGAAGATAAAGGGAAGTAGAATTCACATGCTATAATATACAGTATTACTATAGAAACAAACAGGAGGTAAAAAATCTGTGAATATGAAATAAATGATATAAAATAAGCTTTAAATGTGACTTTAAAGATATAATTAACTCTCCCACAAATATTTTTGCATCCTATGTAAAATAAATGACAAATACGTCATGTGTAATTTTTACACACAAAGGTATAGACATTTGTATTCAATATGTCAATCAACACTATGACAAGAAACATATTCTCTCACAACATAATCCTACAGAATCTTCATTACTAAACACATGTAGGATCAGACCCACTCCCATCCCAATACTCCTTAACCTCCTTTGATTGCTTTAAGATTCCCCAAAGCATTTTTTGAAATTTTTTATTCTTTTAGTTGTAGATGAACACAATACCTTTATTTTATTTTATTTTATTTTATTTTTATTGAACACAAATGGAGTACAGCTATTGTTTCACTGGTTGTACACAAAGTAGAGCCACACCATCTGTGCATTCATGTGGTGCTGAGGATCAAACCCAGTGCCCCACCACTGAGCAACAACCCCAGCCCAATTCCCCAAAGCATTTTTTACCCTTCTCAAATACAATACAGTTTACTTATGTATTCTCTTTATTACTCTCTCCATCTAGAATTTAAACTCCAAGATCTTACAAAGTAGATAGATGTTCAGTGAGTACTGTTTGAATCATCAAATATTGTCATTTTCACTTAGTCTTTAATCTGTGCCTACTGTATAACCACATTACTCTCTATACTTAGTGGTGCCTACCATTCCATTAAATTGCGAAAGGTAAAGAAAAATGTATATGCAAATATAAAATATAAAATGATATTGTATATATGCATGCATAAAATACGTATTATGTATAAAATTAGATATTAACAAGTATGTAAATAATTGCTACAGCTAAAACAAAATGAAGAAAATTCATCCTTCATATTTTTAAATGAAAAGAATACCTACAGTAGAAGCAGTTGACTTGGCCAGGTATTTGTAGGGTTCTAATGAAATCTCCATGTACTTCTAACATATGTGATTTTTGTCAGCTTTAAAAGGGCAGATGAAAGGCCTCACACAGTACCCTCCATTTAAGAAACTTATTGAAATTGATATCCATTTACTTGGAGGAATTACATTAACTATATTATAAAAGGGATCGCAGAATTATGTTAAGAATTATTTCCAACTGCTTACTCCTAATTGATTCTATATTAGAAATGGAAAATAAAGAGGACAGAAACACCATCCAACATTTTACCAATTAGACTAGACTACTCCAGGAAAATTAAAAACATGTATTTCTTTTATGTTTTTTTAATCCATTATAGGTACTATTACCTTATAGACATTCCAAACCAGCAAGCACTCAAATAATTCTTTATATGTAAAAGAAGAAAGAAAGCTTTTTTGAAGCTTTCATAAATCCAATATGCTAAGTAAATTTTTGCTATCAAAATATGACATCTTAAGGGTTTAGGAAAATATTTCCCATTTTTCTTCCTTAAAACATTAGTGTTCCATGGGAAGATAAGATGTTAATCAATCTTTAATATATGTGTTTAGTCAAATAATTTAGAAAATTCTAGATAAAGCATATTTAAATAAATGAATTGCAGAACTTCTCATATCCTAACCCAAATTACCTTAATTGACCTAACAGTAAACCCTTCCCACACACACACCAGGATCATCTATCTTGAGGTGCACTACATTCCAGGAGCCACAGCACTGGTAAAAAATATTATCAAAAGTATTAATCATTTCATTATCATTATTTTTCTTAAACTCTGACTTGAACCAAAAAGAATTTTTAGGACAATAAATATTGTAATGCAGTAGTTTGTATATTGTATTTTCTTTGTTTTACCCAGGGACAAAACTAAAGAAAGGAATCTGAATTATAGTAGAAGAAATTTTAAATGATTATATTGAAAAATTAATGTAGTCATTACCTGCTGTTAGTCTCAACAGTGCTAATATGGAAGAATTTTTGAATAGAACTTTGAAGGTCTAAGTGATAACAATGCTAGTTCTTGGAGGAAAGGGACATTGTCTAGACAGATGGAGCACACACTCTTAAATGTGTGGAAGAGACTTATACAAGAAAGTCCTTTCAACAGTGTTTATAATAATAAAAAATTGGAAACAATAAAAATTCAATAACCATAAAATGGGCATACATATGGCAGAATTCTAGTAGAGTGGAACACTACATATACAGTAGAGACCTAAAACTAAAGTTTTCATCATTAAATAAGCTTTCACATATAGCATTGAATAAAAATTATGTATGGATATGCATAGTAACTTTTATATAGTTTTGAAGTGTGCAAAATAATGTCATATAATATAAACAGATATATAATATATGTAATAAAATGTAAAAAGATGTATGAAAATGATAAACAACAAATTCAGGATGGTGGTTACCTTTTGGGAGGGTAAAAATTTCTTTAGGGAAGAATAAACCAAGACATTCTTTCCTTGGAAACATTCGAACACTGATTCTCTATCATCCTATTCATGTTCCATAGTGACTAATCATTCTTTCTTACTGGTTCCTTGTATTCAAATTATCTTAAGTTCACAAACAGCCTACATGTAGTTAAATACAATTGTCAATGCTCACTTTTATCCTGTGATGGATAATGTTATGTGCTAAATATCTGGGCAATAGGATAGCCAAATACCTGGTTAAATATTTCCAGGTGTGTCTATGAGGGTGATTCTGGAAGAGATTAGCATTTGAATCTGTAAAACTAAGGAGCAAAGCCATTTTCCCAGCCACCCTTTCCACTGTGGGTGGGCATCATCCATGAGGACCTGAATATAACAAAAGACAGAGGAAGGGAGAATTCTTTCACTCTTCCTGACTGCTTGAACTGAAATAATGGCCTTCTATCCATGGAATAAGGTACACACATTGCCCTTCAAGGTCCAAGAGAGCTGAACCTGGTTCTCAGGCCTTCAGGCTCATACTAGAACAATAGCGCCAGCTTTCCTGGATCTCCAGTTTGCAGACAACAGGTCTTGGGACTTCAGCCTTCATAATCTCATGGGTCAATTTTTTAAAATAATGAATATATCTACCATCTATCTATTTGCCTACGCATGCTTTTAAGTACATTTATCTGAGAACCCTAATAATCTTATTTGATCAATCAGTTGCATTTATCATGCTTGACCACTTCCTCCTTCTCAAAGTAGTTTTTTCACTTAACTTTCAAGATACATACTTTTATGGTTTTTCTCCTACCTTATTGGCACTCGTTCCCAGTGTGCTTGCTTATTTCTCTTGTTACAGTCCCCAAGAAATAAAATTCTCAAACACCATGTCCCAGAAATGGAACAAACAATTCTTGGAAACCGAGGGGTGACCTTTAAATTAAGGAAGTTGGAAAGTCCCTAAAGGCCTAAATGTGCCATCAGGAGGGAGAGATAGCTAACCGTTAATTGCTAACATCTGCTTCTGTAGCTGGTTTGCTTGCATTGGCTAGAAATAGTGACTATACCACCCACCCCCCTCACATGTCATTTTCCCTATAAATGCCGACAACGAAGGAACTAGGGGATGATTCCCCTCCACACAGCTTTTAGGTGTATGGGTAGTCATCACTGGCCAGCTATAATAAAGGCTTCTTTTGGCTTTACATGAACGACTTGGATGATCTCATTCTCATCGGGTATAACACTCTTTATCTCCTTGATGTCCCTAAGTATGTACTCATATCTTTACCTATTCTCCCTGTCTAGGTGGCCTAATTCATTCTCACAGTTTTATATGCCATCTAAATGCTCATGACTTTATAACTTATGCTGATGATTCTCAAATCTACATCTCTGATTCTGACTTCTCAAAGACTAATCATTCCCATTGCCTAGACAACATTTCTTAGCAGGCATCTGAAATTAATGTAACCTAAAAGAAATAGTCTTCCCTGACTTCTAATTAGCTTTTCCTCTGCCATTTCTACCTCCATCTTCCCAGGAACTCAGGTCATCTGTAAACACAATTGATTCCTCTCCTTCCTTGAAACCCTACTTCCAATTCATTCACAAATATTTTGGGTCTTCCTTCCAAAAATATTCTGAATCTGATTTTTTTTTGGCCACTGTTTCAATTCCAATCCAAGTCAGCAACATTAATAATACTAATGTATTATACATTTCCAAAGCTGGAAGAAAGAATTTTGAAAGGTTTCATCATAAAGACATGATAAATGTTTGAAGGAATAAATACGCTCAACCCAATTTAAGCATTATGCAATATGTACATGTATTAAAACATTACATGGTACCCCATCAATATGTATTTTTTATGTATTAAATTTTTACATATAAAAATAATTTTTTAAAATCATACACATTTTTTAAAAAGTTCTTCTTTCACTCTTCAATATTACAGAGATGACATAGTTAAATTTCTAGAGTGTAAGTCAGATCATGTCTCTCTTCTATTAAGCACCATCTAATAAACACCTAACAAATTTAGAATAAAATCAGAATCTCTTATCATGTTCTTACACTGTTCATGATCTGGCTCCCAATTCACCCTCTGGTTCTACACGCTAATGACTATGGCCTTTTAGTGTTCTTTCAACCCTCTAGGCTCCTTCCCTCTCAGTACCTTTGCTGTTAGACTCCTTCATGTTTGTTCAAGTTCATTCTGACTGCAGCTTCAATGTCTCCACAGAACAGTTTTCTGTGAGCCTCCAACTAAAGAATCCTCATCATTTACTTCATATGAACATATCTAATTTTCAGATAGAATATATTTCCATGTGAAATTGTCTTTTTCTCCCTGCATTCATTGTTTATCTCTTTACACTGGAAAATAATCCCTTTCAGGACAGGACTTCTCAGTCTCATTTCCCAGTGAAAATCCATTTCTTAGAACAACACATGGTACAAAGTAGATGTTCAACAATATTTGTTGACTGACTGACTTCAACAGTTAATGTTAATTTTATTAACTTTGGGGATGTCTTCTTTCCTTTTGATATCCATGTGAGGATCTTAGGAAGGCAAACAGTTTTTCAGCCTTCAGTGTAAAAAGATGTGGTAAATAGACTAAAAGATGGTTCCCACTGATCTTCATCTTCTGGTATGCATATCTTTATGCATTCTCTTCCCACGTTGTATCAGAGATAATCTGTATGACAAATAGAACATGGTAAAAAGTGATACTGTGTGACATCTAAATCAAATCACAAGAGATATTGCCACTTTTGCCTTGAATTGTTGACTCTTTGGAAAGCTATCACCATGTCATGAAAACCCATGTGTGAAGGATCTGAAGCCTCTGGCCAAGAACCAGCAACAGTTTGTTAACCATGTGGAAGAAACAACTTAGAAGCAGATCCTCCTACTCCAGACAAGCCCTCAGATGACTGCAACTCTGGATGACATCTTGACTGCAAATTCAGGAGAGATCCTGAGCCAGATTCTCCCACCTAGGATCTGCCTAAGTTCCAGATCAACAGATATTATTCAGGATAAACATTTATTGTTAGTTTATAACTGATAAGCTTTGGGTGTGTTTTAACACAATAATCGTAACTAATACAACTGGTCTCTGCTAATATGTTCATTTCCCAAGTCCCCAAATGTCATTGAAGATACGAAATTACATGGGAAATAGTAACCTAATGCCACTGCTGTGTCCTCCTTTCTCCCCTACTTAGCTCATTGTGCCTTCTTAAAATATTAGTGCACTCTTTCCCACAAATCCTGTACCTCAGTGAAGCTAGGGTACTGCAACTGAGAGACAAGAAACTAGGGTCTTCTGAATATCTGATATCTTTGTTTCTCACTCTGTAACATACTGCTGCTTAATATAACCACAAAGCTTAGTTAGCTTCTTGGGAAGCAAAAAGGAAAAAAATTCACATATTAAAAATACAATTTAGCACATGCAAAATGGAAATAGGAATAGTATCTACTTTAGAAGTGTTTTTGAAAGGAACAAATGAAAGAATGCATACAAAGCTCTGAGAATAATGACTGATCCGTGGTTAGTGCTAAATAAATATTGGCTATTATTATTGACTTTTCTTTTACCTGTCTCCATTTTTATGTGAACAGGCTTTTAATTCACTAAAATAGATTAGTGAAAATAGTATATTATAAACTCCTAACACTACACAATAGCTGATGATTTATATGAGAGAAGTGTTTTCTAAAACCTGTTATCATAAATTGAAAATAGACTTTTTAATACATCCATATTCAGAAAAAAAATCAGGCTGAAAATTAACCAAGGGCTATGTTATCTAAATTATAATAAGAGATTGTCATCTTAACATATTGAAAACTAGAGAGGGAAGAGCAAGAGACTTAAAATGTAGTAAGAAAGTAAAAGCAGCAAGAGATTGACTTGAATGTCATTATCTTATTGCCTTTTGGAACTAAAAATGTATTGTTTCTCATATAAAGCAAAGCACTAAAAACTATTTGGCAGCAAGGTTATTATTTCACATATAATTACATCTCATACGGAGGTGCATTGGCAGGCATGTGGTGGCTAAATTGTCCATTTTCAACTGGAAAAAAGGAATGCAGTTCTTTTTTCACTTACATCAGTCAAGAAGATAGCCGCCCACAGGAAGAGATAAAGACTTATTTGACACTAGATCTATAACCAATGATTTTAGTTATCACTTGAAATTAGTGAGAATTTTGAAAGAGGCTTAAGATCTTTGGAAGAGCAATTTGGCACTACAGTGAAACAGCGGATGAAATAGAAAAGTTAAAAAAAAAAAAGAAAGGAAAAGAGAAAATGCTGTTTTTATTTCTTGACTGCGTTTGGATTTAGAGATTTCTAAAATGAGATTTCTTACAGACAGAACACCTCTAAAAGCACACGTGTTAATTTAACATATTTGAAAATAAATTAAGCATTTGATTAAATTATCTTCTGTATAAGCCAATTAGATAAATCCTGAGTCAATGAATATACTAAAACATCCAGGGTGCCAACAACTAAGAGTATTATTTTATAAAAGCCAGACAACTAAATTCCAAACCTCTAAACTGTTTGTTCTGAATATTTATTAAATCATCAGAAGAGTTCTTGTAATTATAATTTTAGATTAGTATGGTCTGTAGGTATCTCTAATACAGATATAAAACCAAATATTTGCAAACTTGAATCATTGGAGAAAATGTTATCATCTGGATTCCTTTTAGGGAGAACTCATTTTTATATGAAAGAAATAATTGAGTCAAACAAAGTATGGAGGGTAATACTCTTAAGGCATATGCAAATTATAAAAATGCACCTCTTACAGGGGTGTGTGAATGAGAAAGGTCAAGTCCAGGGCCTCTTGCAAGAAATTGCTGTTTAAGAAACATCCTCACTTTCAAAACATGCCAGCCCGTGACCTTCTGAATGCTCAGTTATCTGGTGAAGTTGCAAAGCCTACCGATTCCAAACTCATGGGAGTGGTGAACCTTTTTTTTTTTTTTTTCCCCCTTGTACTAGTGGATTAGAGTTTACTAAGTAGGGAGGGAGGGCAGCACAAATAGACATATGCTACACCCAAACCACC
>JAJEJO010001386.1:73353-120766 GCA_020662805.1 Glaucomys volans | reverse complement strand
TCCTCGAGAGGTTAAGAGTCCATCCCTTCCCAGCCCAGCCGCCCGCGCCCGACTAGGATTCCAGTTTTCCCCTCACCGCCCCGCGCCTTCGCTCCCATCTCAGATTAGATCTCTAACCCTTAACCCTAACCCTAACCCTAACCCTGACTCAAATCTCTGGTCCTCCCATATTTTGAAGTGGTGAAACTTTGGCCCAAAGGAAAGAGACTCATGACTCATATCCACATCACAATATGTGTTCTGTGTTCATGAGAACACTATTTGCTGGAGCTCTACAGAGTAGCAGGATTTTAAGGATGTGAAAATGCATCCAGAGAAGCTTCTAGGAAAGAGGAAGCCACAGAAAGAAGGCAAAAAGAAGGAAAAAATGGTAGTCCTTTGAGAAAGAAAATTTCTTCCTCAGTGTCTAAGAGAGGAAAATGTGCTTATTATCTTTTCATGTATCAGAGAAATGCAATTGTTGTCAGTGAAGGGTGTTTGAAGGAACTCAGTCGTCTTCATGCTGAAGTCTAATCCAGTTAAATTGTGACTGGTTTCATAAACACATACTAATTCTTTGAGATCATTTGGCCTTTAGTTTATAATCTGAAGTTTACATAGTTCTCTAATAAAACGAATGCATAAAAAATTACAAATTGCTATGTATGAGGTATGTTTTGAGATTGAGATAAGAAATGAGACAGAAGTGATGGGAAGAGATTGGAACTAAGGAGATAGAAGATTGTATTGCACCAGGATAGGCCTCAGGAACTCCAGAAGTTCACTGAGGTCAACCATACTCACAAAAATATTGATGTGTGAGTGTGTGTGTATGTTGGTATATTGATAAAATGTTCTCTTTTCAAGGATAAGGGAACATGAAGCAAAAAGAACTACAAGAATATCAGTCCTAGAGAGTTGTCAAAAAATATGGAGAAGGATCAATTTGGACAGTTGCAGCTCTTTCAACTGAGAGTTTGAGGTGAGTTCACTTGGCAAAGAGACACCAATCACTACACAACACAGCTGCTTAGCAAATTATTCCTTTTATGGCTCCCATGATCTCTCACCAACAAGTAAGCAAATTTTCATATTAGCTAAGCTTCTTCCTTCACCTTCCATCAATTCTGTGAATCATCCCTGTATATTGGATATTAAATTTCTATAGTTAGCCACTGGGAGAAACTTTTAAAATATAAAAAAGGCACTTCATGCAGGAAAACCAAAGTATAGGCAATAAACAAATGAGGGTTGGGAATATACAGAGTGAGCAAGTTGAACCATTTCACTCCAATTCTGTTCAGGTTCTCCTGTGACAGTATCTTTTTCTCTGACAATCGGATTTCCCCAATTACCAACTGTTTACATTTCCATGATCACTTTTATTCAGAGTCCCCATCTTTGCTGAACTCCCAGTCTTACCTCGTCTCACCTTCTGTGGTGAGTATGTGCTATTCACAACCCCAAGTGTGAAGCATGGCCCCTTTGCCTGCTTTCACAGGGCTGGTGGGGAGTATACGTGTGCAGATTATGCATGTTTTGGATAAAGTGAGGATTCAAGTTCAAAACCACACAAGCAAATGCTTCATTGAATATTAAACACACCTGGTCACCAAGAATTTTTACTGCCTGTATTTTAAGTAGCCACCTGACTCTTGCTTTAAGCACCTTTCCCATCATTCTCTTTACCTTACCATCAGCACCTTCCTCTTCCATCCTTAAAATTATCTTAATTTCTCGAGGAAGAAACTGGTTATTTTTTTGTTTTGGAGTCTCTCTCTCTCCATCAGACCCTAGAAACTTTATTCTCTGATCAAGAACATCTGCACTTGAAACTAATCCTACCAATCACTTAGGGACAGGCTGTTTTTTTAAAGTAACATTGTTCCTTGCCTGGACATGTGACTTTTCTCACCAGCAATGGCCAGGACCTGCACTTTTAGGTTTCTTGCTTCAGCCCTGCACAATACAGGGCTTTAAGTGTGGCAAATGATTGCTAAGGATTTAACACATTTGAGGACCAAATTCAGACAGATATAAACATGTATTATAGTTACTTTACTTCTATTGCCATTTGGCTTTACTGTTTATGATCAAGCTAATCATTTGATTTTTCTTGCCTCAGGTTTCTTATCTGAAAAATGGAATTGAAACAGTAATAACTTATGCATCACTTAAAGGGTTTCTTTATGAATAAAAAGAAATACATATGAGAAATTACTTTGAGAACTGAGAAGTTTCATTCAAATAGTTGACAACATTATTAATATGAAATGATGGCATTTTTTTTAAATGGATGGAGTTAGAGAATATCAAGCTAAGTGAAATAAGCCAAACCAAAGGCCAAATGTTTTCTCTGATATGTGGATGCTAATTCACATACTTTATATTAGGTAGAGGGGAGTGAAGGGAGGGGAAGGGGTATGGGGAAGGAATGATAGTAGAGTGAAACAGACATTATTACCTCATGTACACGTATGACTGCATGACCAATGTGATCCTATAATATGTATCAGAAAAAGGAAAGATTACACTCCATTTATGTGTGATCTATCAAAACATATAAATGCATTCTACTTTCATGTACAACAAATTATAACAAAAAATTTAAAAAATATCTTACACCTGACAAATAAGACTGGTATGTAGAGTGCATAAAGATTGTGTAACAATATAGGTTCTGCTTTAAAAACACACAGAGATCAGTAGAACCCTATAAACAATACATACTTAACTTTCAACAAATATGAGATAATTAAAATGTTTTAATATTCATTGAAAGTTATCAGTGGACTTATAAAGTGGAAAAAATAACCATTACCATCTACAAATATGACATTAGAAATGACTACTAAGTGACTGTTCTGTGAATCCAGTTAAATATCATCAAGGAACAAATCCAAGTCATTATTTTACCCTCAAAAATCTGAATTTAATTCTCACTTCCTGGAAAAGCAAACAGCTGGATATTTTTAAGACATAAAACCAACTGCATGAATCTTTAAAGTGTGATAAGAAGAATATTAAGATGGTTCTTATGCCGTCAAATAAGTCTACTTCTCTATTTCTCATCCTGCAAAAGCATCTCTTCAGTATCTGGGGAATTTTACTCTTGAGATAAAATTGATCAGTCTCACATATCCTTTTAATCCTCCCTTGCTATGCCTTGCTAGATGCTTGAGGACAAAGCTGGAACACCAAAGGACCCATCATAGCATTTATCTAGGTCTCTGGAATAAAAGGAAAGTTAGGGGTGGTACCCATCCACAATTAATCATGGATGGTGATGTCTTTATTGGCTACTGACCTTGCAATGAGTTGTATGAGTTATAAGAAGGTTCTCTGTTACCCCAATCCCTATTTTCTTGAAGGAGGATATAAATCACTTCAGCCTCATGAATTTCTCATATTTAAAAGTATACTTCCAAATTTCCCACAGAGGATGCAGGGTAACCACTTATTTTTCCAATTTAAAAAAAATAATTTTTCAGCTTGTTCAGATGTCACATCAGGAGACCAATGATTGAGATGATCTGGCTGAGAGTGACCTGAGGATGCAAGGTGGATGTCAGCAAGAAGCCCAGAGAGCAGCGGATAGTTTCCATCATCTCCATTCTGAGGTTGTTTGCATTACTTCTTCTCTAACCTATGCTCGAAGCAACAATCATGGTAGATTGCCTTATTCTGTTCCATTAAGAACTGAAGCATGTAATAAATCAAACTCCATAGTGACATATCTTGCTTTGGTGGCATGATAAGTTGCTTCTCAGCTGAAATTCAGATGAAGAATATCTGGATTTTGTAAATATACTTCTCCATATTCCCTCAGAACTGAAACTTGAAATTTAAGTATTGTATGGCTCCTGGAAAAATTAATGAAATACAAAAGAGAGAGAGAGATTGCCTCCTTCAGAAACATCAAAAGAGCTCAGTGAGTAAATTTTATAGTGTGAGCTAAAATATGTATATATATAAATGTATATGTGGGGGGAGAGAAGGTGAGGAGAGTGAGATGCCAATGAGAAGAAAAGTAATATAAATATTTTCAGCTTTGCTCTTAAAACCTCCACTTATTAAATGTAAACATCCAAGAACACTAAACAAAAATACACTACACAAAATGTATGCTCTGCCATGTAGAAAAAAAATACTAATAAGTTTACCAAGATAGGATTTCTCTCAAAAGAATTGATCCTAGTTATATTTAATTAAAGTCAGGGAATACCTATGCTAACAAAGACCACCTATTAGAAAGTTTTAACCAAAGGTTAAAATTTCAAGCTACCTAAGGATTTAGTCATAAACTAACTTGAGATCCACATTTTGAAAGACGTGGTATTAAAATATTTAGTAATTACAGGCGTTTCATTATTTACTCTGCATGATTGCTCTTTGACATGTTGAGAAGCACAATTACATACAGAAGGTCATCACTGCCCCTAAAAGTTCCGCCACCTATGGGCAACATAAGACTACAAGGCAAGTTCACAGAAGCGCAAAAAGACTAGAATAAATCATGCTTTAGTAATTTGGAGCATGACCTTTCACTTTAATAACCATACAATTTTCATGATAGATAAATATCTGACCCTGGACTTGAAGAGGAGTGGTAATTTGAAATGCTGAGACTGGGAGATGTGTCAGGTTGTAACAACAGCAGGAGCAAAGTCACAGATGCAGCAGTAAGAACAGGAATCTCTGACATTCAATGCATGTTAGCTGTATGTTCAACACCACTCTAAGTATTTGCATGTTAGAACTCATTTCATTCTTCCAAAAGGTCTGGAGGCGGAAATAGTATTGGCATTCCCCTCCAATGGATAAGGAACCTGGCAGTGTACAAGCAGTTAGTCTAAAATGAGTGAATGTTGAGTTGGGTATTCATACTTAGTCTGGTTCAAACCCATTGTTCATCAGTGTTCAATGGGCCAATTGGATTTTGAGCAAACAGAAAGATAAAACTAAGCAACACATAATCATGGAGGATCTCAGACAATCAAGAGGCACTGATTCTGAGCTGAAAAATGAATGAAGTATTACTTTAAAAAGACATCTAATATCATCATGTCTATTAGATTTGGAAGATGAGCATTATAATCAAAGGTACTGGTTAGGAGCCCATTGCAGTTTTCTAAGACATAAGAATGGGAAAGTGCAATTGTGAAGAAAAGGCTAATAATGCAGGCAAACCTCCTTTCCCAATTAAAAATGATATTTACTTGCCACCCCCACCACTGGGTTATCCAGAGTTGACAGGATGACAAGATAATCAATCAAATAGTGTATTTAGTCTTATTTTCTTAGTGAATTAAGTTGCTTCTTCAAAGTAAATTACAAACCCATGGAGATTATTACTTAATTGCATAAAGGTAATAATACCACAGCTGTGCAGACCTAGTGCCTCAAGGAATTAACACACCTTTGAAGAATTAAATAATAAGTATGCAAAAAATCAAAACTTATTAACATGCAAACTCTCTGGATAAATATTTCTTCCAACGTTTTGAGAAGGCCCACATAGAACAAACTTTACATGGGTAATTCACTATTGATTGATACCCAGGAAATATTATATTTTAATGGCAATTGATATTATGTCTCTTCTTCACCATTAAAATTGAGGTCCTCATGATCTTTGTGAAATCTTTAGCCTAACATTACATTTTAAAATAAAATAGTCTCTAACTTGAAAGTTTTTGTATAAATTTTCATTTAGTTCTCTTCCTACACTTTGAAAACACAAAGCAAGATTGTACTGGTTTGTTTTCAGAGCCATCTGTGTGATTAACTAAGGAAACCTAACATAAGCTTAAAACAATGCAAGAAAAAGCTATGTAAAATTAAGCTAAAACTGTCATAATGAAACTGCGAAATTTCACAGAGATCAAATTCCAGCACACTGAAAATGTTTCTTGGGCCTGCCTAGAATTTCTCACCTCATTAGGTGTGAAAAACATAAATTGAGCACTGTTGTTTTTTCTTTTTTTTCTTCCACATTTTGTCCATGATGAGAACATTTGGGAAACAAAGCTCTTGGTAGCCTTGAGGTCTGGTATTTGGAGGAAGGAGGGAAAGTGATTGAAGGCTGCACCCTTTATAGATTCTGGGCACTTGTTCAGTGATTGTTTTTGAATCTTCAAGTCATTTACAAAACAATTATGCATCCCCACATTTCCACTTCCTTCTAGAACACAAAATTATCCCTTTCTTTCTATAAGAAAATGAGAGAAATTGAAGAATCAAAATACTTGATCAAATACAATATTTCAAGACCAGTTCCAGGGCCCAAAACTTGTGTTTTCTGAATGGAATTATTCAACTCCAGACACTGCATTTCTTGATTCTTCCCATTTTTTAATTTCAGGAATACCTGTCTGCTTGCCAGACATCTAGGTAGGATTTAGCTCTACGTGCACGTTAATACATTCATTTTACAAAGGTTGAAAACTCTGACTCATTGCCCATCAAGTTAAAGCACAAATTCAAGGTTTTTAAGTACTTAATCTGCACCATGTAATGAGATTTATATTACAAGTTGAAAAAAGAAGTGCACTTAGAATACAGTCCAAAATAAAACTACCTAGCACAGTGTGACAGTGTGCTTCCAAACTGTTTCTTCCACACATTCTTCCGTGGTGTCCACAAATGGAATCTCTTGTTATCCCCTAATCCGGCACCGAAAAATCCTATTGTCCCACAAGCAGTATCAAATTCTATATCATTCCACCTAATATTGAGCATCTTTTTATATTAATGTTAAGTACATTCTGCATTTTCTATCATTTGACTCAAACATGTTTCTTTACTTACAAGAACAGTGGAGAACCCTGAATGTACACCCACATTTGATACATAACCATTGTACATCTCCATGACAACTTGTACATTTTTGCTGCGAAAAGTGAAACATGGTTCAAAAGTGAGTAATACAGAAGGTCATTTAATCTTCCAATACTCAAAATATTTTTACATTGTGCCTCCCACACACTCCCACCCTCCAAAGCAAAGGACTTTGAAGATTGAAATAATAAAGGGTAATTATAATAGAGTTTAATGAAGTTGGAAACTAAAGTATTTTACATTAGTGAATGTGTTATAATTAACTCTGGTAAATGATACCAAAATGAGTATTTTTGTTTTCTCTATTCAAACAAAAACCCAAAGGGAGAAATCTGTGTGATCATGCTTTCTTCCATAAAATAAAGGAAATAAATCTCTGTTATTACCCTAAAGTATATTGTCTAATGTATTTTGTTAGCAAAAAAAAAAAAAAAAAAAAAAAAAAACACCAAGGAGAGGCTGTTTCAACTAAGGTAACCTCTTAGCAATGGGGGTAGTGTTAATAGATAATGTCCCATGAATATTTAAGAAGACACGTTATCCATCCGTTGTCCGATGACTTAACTAGAAAACAATAGTTTGGGTTCAGTGGGAAGACAAAACACTTTGATTTTGTAACTTCTCTCTAAATAAAACAAATCTACTTTATCAGCTAGAGAAAAGTATGAGAGGAAAAGGCACACAGACTGTTGATAGGGCCACACACGAAAGAATTGAAAACTTACTAGAATTTACGAAAAAGCATGGAAGAAATTCTTGTCCTCACTGAATTGGTCCTATATGTTAGGAAACCCAAAACCAAGACCAAAGAATACTATGATGTATCCAATCAGCATAAGTGGGGACCTTCTACCAAGGACAGTTAAGCAAGTGCTTAAGTGCCTCAGTTAGGTTTCTGAGATGAAGGGGTGTTTACCAAACCTGGAACCCTAGTGAACAGAGCAAGGTAAGATCTATAACCCTTCATTTTCATCTTACAGGTCTAGTAGAGAAATGCAATATTGAAACCAGAAATCTCAACAGAAACACATCATGTCATACTTTTGTTTGTTCTAAAATTAAGTATAAAGATATATGTCTATATCAGAAACATTCATCTTCTTGTTTATAGGTAACTGAATCATCATTGGTGGGGGGGGGGGCGGGGTGGAAGCAAGGAATATACCCATTTGTATAAACACTCAAACCTCCAAGTCTAAGGTTCTGTTCAATTAAGAGTTACCATTGTGGGACTAGGCCTTCCTGAGAGCTTTCTATGCCAGGGAAAGTGTTATTGAAGAGTGGATGTAGACCTTTTTAGGAGAGAGGCTTCTGGCACACACTTCTACAGTGCATCTCAATAAATGTTGACTAACAGTGTACCGCGTCAGTTTTGGGGTATGGACCTATATATGCATTCTGTTAACATATGGTTGATGCTCATATTGATCAGGTAACTTACAGCGTCCTGGACCTCTCCATTCAATTCTAGCTACAGATTCAAGAAGAATGCTTCCCTGGGTTCAGAGTAGGACAGAGTGAATTAGGTGCAGTTAGCTCTGTAGCCATTAGGCATAGGATCCTCCCTGGGGCTCATGTGCCTAAGTCTGAATGCTCAGCCAGGGGCACCTGTGATATAATCCAACCATCATCTTCCCATCTTACTCACAGCGCTTTCATGACAACTTGTCAAATATACTGTCTAACACTCACTTCAGCTCCCAACCCAGAAACACTAGCAGGAAGGATGGAATTAGTGTGGTTTGGAATACACACACACACTGTTAGTGATACTTTCTTTGTCCCCTAACTATTCTAGAATAATAGTGGGGACAAACAACAGAATTATAGACCTATGGATTTTAAAATGTCACCTTTTATCTTCTTTTCTAAAATGAGGCCAATTTCCTATCTAGAAATGTAACTTCTTGTTTTCCTAAAGATTGTTGACAGGAATGCTGAGAACACATCTAAAAAGTCCTAGATCTCAGAAAATGATGGTGTATACCTGCATCCAGATCATATGGCGCTTGACGCAGGAATCAATATAGTCCATCCCCAGAGTGCTGTCCCTGGAAGCTGTCAGATGTGTTGTATGGCAAGGATTTCCCTCAGGTCCTTCTATTTGGTTTATGACTAGAAACCTTCTCCAGGGAAAGTCTGCCCCACCACCGTTCTGAACTCACCTCTCTGCCAGCTTCCTTCCCCTCTCTCCTCCATGTCTGTGGAGGGACTGTCATAATGGGATGCATCAGGATACCCCTTAGGAGGCTTGCCTCATAACCCAAGATTACTTTTCAGATACAGAGAGAGAATTGCTTCCAGGTGTCGGATCCTGGACAGTACCTAGTTGTATATGGTAACATGCCCTAAGAAAGAAAATCCACAAAATGAAAGGGGCGTGGTAAATTGGCCAGTCTCAGATGTCAAGGTAAGAGGGCATGGAAGAGACTTCGTTAGCATCGCCCTACTAGGAGCTGCCCAGGGCACAAACACTTTTTGCCTTTGGATTTATTCATCATGGTTCCTTTGGGATTATCATCCATATAGTTTCTCAGCTAAGAAAATTCAGGACCAATATGCCATTGTTTTTATTTCATACTCACCAAGAAAATTTTGATTTTGCTTCCTAAGTAATTTCTTAACTGAGAGAAGCGCATTTTACTGTGCATGTGCTGTCCCCGCAATATAAGCCATTTTGCCAGATCAATTCTTGGTATTGAGTTCTTAACCTACACCATGAGCAGTTTCAAGTACTAGGTATGAAAGTATATAATTCTCACTACAATCCTGGGTATTAGTTATGGCCACCCTGTTCCTTTCTACATATCAATCTTTTGAAAACTCACACGGTGCTCTTTTAAGCAGGAAGTTCAGTCTTTTCTTTGTGGCCTTGTTGGTTTCTGATTGTCTAATCTTCCTGATCCACATTGGGTCTAAAGTCGTCGATCCACATTCTAAACTCAACAAGAAAGAACTGGAGATTTGCTTTGTTCACTACTGATGCCTTTTCAATCATTGTTGAAAATTGATTCTGTACACTCTAACACACTCTTCCATTACTGCTCTGGCCTCAAGCTCCACTCAGGTTATTTTCATATTTGTGCTCCTTTTCCTGTAAACACAATTCAATGCCAGGAAGGCATAGTCCTATGGGGTACTAGCTGCATTCAAGATCTGCCCCCTCTCTCAACACATAGATCCTCATAATATTCTCAGGTCTCTGAGTCAAAGTTCCCCTGCAGAACCATATCAACGTGTTCACTTCCCACATTTTGGACATTAGCCACCCATGTCCACCTGGAGGATTTCTCTAACTTAACCCCAGAGATCAGGCATTCAAGTTTTCAGTCTCTCACTTTCCAGAAGGTTCCTGGATCTCACAGCCTGATTTTTCCTTTTCTCTGTTAATATATCAATTGGTATTGTGTGGGACTTCCCTTTGTCAGGGTATAGAAGATTCTGGCACATTTTTATCAAAGCACAATGGATGAAAGAGAACCTTTATATAGCCAGGAAGGCATAATGTCACTCGGATGAAAAAGATTGAGGATTCACTAAGTTCTTCTCAACTAAATATATTTGGAGTTATTTATTTTTATGCAAAAGAGTATTACCATCACCTGTACATACACATTATATTTAATTAATTAATGGACTTGTTTTGATTTGTCCCCAAAGAAATGGATGTACTTTTTGTGCACCGGTATGACTCACGCCAAGGTGAAGGGTCAAAATTAGAGTCACATTGAAATGAGGAGAATATGCCACTCTGCATAGGACAGTCATACTAAGCTTCCCCCTTGAACATGCTCTGCTCTCTTCCCCCAAGTTCTGCACATGCTGTCCATCTCATCTTAGACACTCTGCCTCTCCCATTGGCCTGATTTACATCCCTTCAACCCAAAGATCTCAGCTGTACACACTCCCTCCCCTGGAGGCAGGGAACATGTATTTCTTTTTCACAATTGCATCCTATTGCCTAGCATGCTATCTGGCACATGGTGGGTGCTCTATATATAAGACTGAATAAAGTAATGTTCTAAAAGACAGTAACCAGATTCTCCCAAGCAACCCCAACTATCTATACCTAAAACCAAACTTTGTCCCCTCCTCTAAAACCAGTTCCCTTTCCATCCTTCTCTATCAGGATACACAATTTTATTTATTTTATTTTATCACTCATTTTCTACTAAATCAGGAACAAATACCCTTGTTTGTAGGAACAAATACCTATGAGTACCATAGGTACTCATACTAACCTCCAAATGACTTTCATTTACACCCTCCATTCTAGCCAAAGAAAGTTCCCACTGTCTAACAGACAGAGCATCTACTATCATTTCTTGGTTTGTGATTAACTCATTTTGTAATATGTAAAATGTATGACATGTCATCCAAGGTCAAATTCAAGTCCCTGTGCCTACATGAAGACATCTGTCACTAAAACATGCGAATCTCTTCTTTGTATCAGCACTCTTATCAAAAAATAATACTTTTGTGCAATATTTCATGCATTGTGTTTGCATTTCATTTAGGAATTGAGAAGAATATGCTACTTGTGTCTTTCATTATAGATTGTTCTTAATGCTTTTCTAATTACTCCAAGTGACCTAGGGATCAATTTTTATATCAGTGAGCATCTTTATGATTTCTTTTTAAATCCACCAAATCACTAGGACAATTATTTCACACTGCAGATCTGTAGATTCTTGGGGAATGGTTGTATTCATTTATTCAGTAAATTCTCATTGTATAACCAATACATACCAGGTACTGATGATACAACAAAAGAGAAAACAGCTATATTATAATGATGAGTACTTAAAACACAAAAGGAAACAAATAAAATACATAATTTCAGGTATGGTAGTATGTGGTCTGTATACTAATATCATATTTGCATTAGGTTATACCATTTTGCAAGTACAACTTGGATTCATATGTTGTACCTGACTATTCTAACCACTACTTCTAAGTCAGCCTTGACTTTCACAGCCTTTTAGGCATGGATTTGCTCCTTATTTGTGGAAATAATGTTAGTGAGACTTATTTTTTCAAACCAGAATGGAACTAAAATATTATTTTTAAGAATTAATTATAATTGAATATATGCCAAAAGTACATAAAGAAAAAAAGTTCTGGCATGCTACACTGCCAGAATAGAAATAGATTTTGGACTCAGTTCAGCTTCTAGTAAATTAATGTCCAAAGCACACAGGAGCAAATGTGCACACGTTTGTAATCTCAGCAAAGAGACCAGATCAGACCCTAAATTTTCAACTTTACCTCCTCTCCAGAGGGTAATCTTATCTTTGGTCTCTGTATAATGTTTACCAATCATAATTTCTATGATAATTCCTAAAATACATTTTTAAAGGTCTTTGTGTGCATAAATTGGGAGTGCAATGTCATTATTCTAATAAGGGGGATGTTTTACTTTTTCTGTATAGTGAAAATGAGCCACAAGGTGTTCTACTGTTCTTCCTCAACGAGGACCTGAAGATAGTCCCTGCACTGTTTGCATTTATCAGAAGCATCATAGTTACATAGATATTCATCGTATCAGGTTACAACTATGTGCCAGCTATTGTGCTCAGTTCTGAGGATGCTCAATGGAAATGTTAGCTTCATAGTCTAGTGGGGCTAACAAAAACCCACAAATGATACATTATGATATTGGCTAGCGTGTGCAATACTAGAAATATAAACAGCTTCATTTGCAAAGAATTCACAGCAGAAAAAAACCTGAACATCCTCGACTGCAGCCTAAGTGAGAAAAGGGAGGTCCACACATGGTGTTCATTCCTAAAGGACATTGGAACCCAAGTCCCTTGAACAGGAGTATGCTCACTCAGCTGCTTCTTTCTAATCTAGCCACTTGCTAAAAGATTGATTTTGTTTTCTAACTGAGTAGTTTTCACAATGAATGTATTAGTCCAAATATGTAAAACAATCCTTGAAATGTATTCAAATAGTAACAAATTATTTTTGGTTAATATTATATAAACCACAATGATAAATATTGTCACTTGATATGTAACATTCATCAAACTATCTGTTATTCTTCTCTAATTTCCTGGTTCCCTCCACTGTTGTGGGTTAGGCAATTTATTAAATTAACTTCAGGGTTTAGTTCATTCTGAATCATTGCCAAATCCTCTGAGAGAGAGAAAAAAAAAGATATAGGAGTGGCTGTATATAAGAGTACTGTTGTTCTTTAGTGGTAAAAGAAATACCACTTTCTGGTAAATTTCTCACCCAAACATGCAAGATGCTTATCATCTGAGTTTTCCATTCTTAATCTATTTCTGAATGTATATTAAATATATTTGGCTTTTTTCTCTTCTAATTGCCTGATTTATCCAAAACCTTATGTGTATAAAGTAATTCTGATATAAGCGTCTATGCACATTGTGTGTTTGCAAGATCCAGCTTGACAGGCTCAACAGGACTTTGCGTTAGGTTTTATGAGAAGGCGAAGACTAAATTGGGCCATTTTTAATAGCAATTGTAATATCGCATGAGATTTATTAGGGTGACTTTGCAAATGCCTCTTTTCAGAAAACATTGATGCTTTCTGATCCCTTCTAAGCTTATCTTTTAATGAAGACTATTTTAAGATGAGTGTTTCAGATTTTAGCTACTTATACATTTTTAAAGTATGTGCAATGCCCTAAAAGAACTATAAGAAAATGAAATATATGTATAAAAGAAATCACATTTGAAAGCACAGGCAGAATGCTACTTAATCAGGAAAAAAGACAACATGTCATAACCAATGGCAGAGATTTTTATATTCACCAAGAAATAACATTTTAAAAAATAATTTTGTTACCAAAGAATGTTTTTAAACACATGAACTAAACTATAAAAGTTAGTGTCACATCCTATTAATTTGAATCAAACATCTTCTTCTTGTGAAATATCCAGATAATTGGGGTAATTTAAAGAAACTTTTTTAATTACCTGGAAAATTGCCTCAATCGTTCACCTCAGTCTTCTGTTTTACTTTGCAGATTAAATAACCTTTCCCCCCCAAAAAAGAACTGTTTTCTCCCATCTCTTCTTTTGGGTCACTGTAAATTCCCTGTGGAGTTGAAAGATTAAAGATGTCTAGGATATGCAAGGAGATCCCAAGTTTTAAATGAAACCTGATTTCCAGATGATTTTCTGTTATAATCAGGTAATTACCATATCAAACTTTTTAAAATTGTTTCCCCAAGCCACAGAAAAATGGAGTCCTGAGTAGTTTCCATGGTAACTTCTACATGTCATCTTTATATTGTTTCTGTAAACTAAAGTTCCCTTAAAAACTATGCACAAGAGTATGTATATACATTCATATATAATCAATTCCAAGTTAACGTGCCTCAGTTATAACATCCTTAAAACGTTTGATCCCAACATTTGCTTTGTGTTCATTGGGACAGAACAGCAGTCATTTTTAAGCCACAGGCACATCTGTAACTGTACAAGCCTTACAATTATTCAGAAAGTAATATTTGTAGAGTAACAAAAATCATAGTTTATCTGACCTGCATATAAAACCATTCAAGTATACTACATTTATCATATTAAAAATGCATCATTAAAATTTAAAAGCAGGTGCAGTTGCTCAATAAGCTAATGGTATAGTCTGAAGACTCCACTCAAGATTGTATTGTTGAATTCCCAATTGGATAAAGGAGAGACAGAAACAGAGGGAGGGAATTTGAACGACCTTGCACCAAGGTGGTAGGACCCCAGGATCCTGTGCTGTTGGCTGTGGTTGAGCTCCACTCTGAGGATCTTTACAGCACTGCATTCTGACGGCTGAGAATGAAAGTGTCCTTCTGAACAGATGAGATTGGAATCACTCCACCTCAGAGCCGAAACCCTGTGAGTATCTACACAACTGTGAACATTAGCACATATTTGTATTTATGGGGTGAATTTATGGGCCATTTGCCTGTGTGCACCGGTGACTTAAGGCTTGTCAGAGAACACACTGAAGAATATGGCATAAAGAAATTTAATGAGGAAAAACTAGTGGAAGAAATTTTAACCTTCATAAGAGTCATGTCAATCTATAAACTATTAAATGATCACCTTTATTACTGGTTGGTTTATTCACCTCACATCATCTTAGGAAGAGCTAGACAAGATTCCTGAAATCCATTAATTAGTTTCCTCTAGCAAATATTAACTCAGCAAAATCTTAGCCCATCATAAAATATGTTTAGAAATTAAAATTGAAATATCTAAATCTGTATACCTATTCACTGATTAGTTAAATCTAACTTTGTACAACCTTTTCTTTAAAAATATAATTTAGTAGCAAACTTACTTGGTTTTTCCTTACAAATCCTTTGAACAAGTTGCATTCCTCTAAAGTTACTATAGTTAACATATTTGCTCACTGGAAACAGCACAAAATAATGATAAATATAATTTTATAATATAAAATCTTTGACAGGGAAGAGGCCCACAGAGTAGAAATTATAAAGAAAGTGAGATAAAAGGAAAGTAGCAAATGCCTTCTCACTCCTTGGGACATTCATTTTAAAGTGGTGATTGTGACATGCAGTGGCTGGCACACTGGGTTTTGGGAGATGGCATTTTCCTTGACAGACATTTTAAATATTTTATTGGGAAAATGCATTGTTCCTTCCTCTTTAATAGAAATACCATGATGTAGAAAATCAATCTGTGACTAGAAAAACAGTTTTCCTTACAATATTTTCTTTGTAGTAGTAGTACAGTTTTAACTCTTAGCAGCTATCCTCAATTATTAAAAAATAAGGAAATTACATCATCAAAATATCTATTAAATTACTATTTCATCCAAAATAGCAAAAACATTGTTGCTCACTTTTGGCTAAATCGGTCTATGTTTTGACTCTAACACTAAGATAGTCTTTCATGGCAAAAATAATTACAAATCCCAAACTCTTAAAAGTATTGCATAAAGTAAGCCTTGGATTTTTCTGAGTAGCCTAACAATGTTTCCTTGATTTGCATTTTAGGTTTTAAAAATTTGGGGAGCTTTTTCTCATATTTTTATCATATTTTTATGATCTTCTCACATTCCTCTTTCTCTGGTAGCTCTCTGTAAGCAATTATTTACTTGTGTTTGTAAGCTGATCTAATACCCTACTGTGAGATAATTTACAGTTCTTGTGAAATCTCTATCCATGTGTATACTTTTTAATGTAATAGATTGAGGAGATACACAGCTTGAAAGCTAACCTTCAGCAGATGCATTTGATACTAAAAATCAGCATCTCTTGCTTTCTAACACTATACTACCTCTGCAGTGACCCTAATGCCATTTTTCTCTTGCACCAACAGTGTATCCACCTGTACATGAATCTCAAATAGCAAAATGTTCTTGTTTAGATGCTCAGAAAATTATAAGTCTCATAATATTTGCAAGGTTTTATGGAAGAAGCAAGTGTACTGCCAAATTTGAAAAGTTGGCAATTATTTGTTCCAATGAAACCTTTTTTAGTTCTGATTACAGTTTATTAGCAGGGATTAAGTTCTCTAAAACTGAATCATTGGTTACTGCTCTTACTGAGTTCACAGATTATTTAACATAAACACAAAATTATCACTGAAATAGGAAGGGCAGAATGAACTAAGTATCCATCTACCTCCTGATTTTGTTTGATAAACTATCACTTGGCATTTTCGGTGTGCACAGTGCTTACTATCATGCATAATCTCATCAGGTAACAGAATTTCCAGAAACCTGGAAGTTCTCAGCTGGGATTTTGGAATAAATTTTTAGAGACTCTTTACAAAGGTGTAAGCAAAATTAAGAAAAACCAGCAATAGATAATTTAGGTGTCCAAGATTAGAAACAGTGGAAATTGGGAAAGTCGTTAATCTTATCATTAGCCTGGGAAGGGCAGGAGCAAAAGAAGAGATATAAGCAGAACCCCGATTGGATCTGTAGCCTGAGGGTAGGGAATGCCTTCTAACTAGAGCTACCATCCTGGACCACCAGCTCCAGCAGCAGGACCTTAGGAAGCAGTGGGAGACTCAATACCTGGACATTCCTCTCCTGCCACCACCTCCTGCCTGTGCTTCCAATTGACAGGATGCAGTGGAAGCCAGAGCCCAGCTGATGCATCCACAGTCAATCCTCAAGGGCACAGGCAAAGCAAAGACAGAGGACTGAGGAAGGGAGCTGGCAATTAAGAATAGCCGACATGGTGCTGAAGACAGAACATGAATAACAAAAGGGACTAGCACTAACCAGGTAGTTGGACATACAAATAAATATAAGCAAATAATTTAAATACTGTGTGAAGGTGCTACACCCGAAGAAATTTATTAGTAACAACACAAAGCAGGCAGAGATTCATTTCCATTGATTGGGTCTTTGTAGGCTTTACAGAAAAATCAGAGCAGCCAGGGCTAGGAACACACAGCTCAATTCTCCTAACAGGCCCTGCAAATGAATGAGCCTCAGTGTAACAGCATGAGAGTGAACTTACAAGAAGCCAAAGTTAACAATAAAAAATAATGTGGACCAATATAAAAGCCTACATTCTGTACCCTTTAAAAGGTCATCTTTGTTCCTTCACTCAGAAATATTTCAAGCATTTCTCTTGCCAGGTACTCACCATGTCCAAAATCCAGTTAAAGAAATCAACGATTGAGGATGCGAAGTCTGCTTGGGAGCACACAGTAGTGACACTTGAATGCACCATCCAGGTGTCAGAGATCTTGTCTGTCAGGAAGCCATGATAAAATGAGACCCAAGGGATGACTTGATGTTATTCAGTTGAAGAAAGAGCAGAAGATTTTTTGGAAGAAGCATCTGCAAAGATGTGGAGATGAGAGGAAGCATGGTATGCTCAGAAAACTGCAAGGCGTTTCATTGTGAGGGAACACAGGGTATCCATAATAAGTGGGCATGTTTCTAAAGTATGTCAGCCACTTCTCCTGATTTGTCCTATTTAATTTTTAAGACAGTGTCATGAGAGGTTAGTTACTACTGTTGCCTGCATTTTTCAGTGGAGGAAACTGAAAGCTCAGAGGTTAAATCACACCAGCAGTTAAGTCCTGGAAGTGACACGATCTATCTTGAATGTTGAAAAGATCCTTCCAACAGCAATAGAGGGAGTGGATCAGAGGAGTGTGAGACTGGATGCTGGGAGACAAATTAGGAGATAATTGCACTAGAGCAGATGGTATCTGAGGAGGACTTAGATTGGGCCACCATGACTTATGTAATGGAAAGAAGAAAGAGATGGAGAAGCAGATACAGAAAATGGGAAATCTAGGGAAAGTTCAAATCTCTGACTTGGTTAACTGAAAGGAAAACAATTCATAAACCAAGACAGAAAGTGTTTGTAAGAAGTCACTGGGTTCCTATATAACATAACGAGGAACACCTGTGGGACAGGAGTGTAGAGCCTCTGGGAAGAGCACGATAAATGTAGGAAATAAATAGGAGGAAAGGTGGACTACAGGAAGAGACGAGAGGATTATCCACATAGCTGAAGGGTCTGTGGGATGAGGGGGAATGAAACCCCTGAAGGAGAGGGGAATGCAGGGTAGAAGCCTGGAGAATTCCAGCAGTGAAGGAGGAGGTCTGGGCATCAAGACACAACTCAAAGCAGGAAAAATGACAAGGACAGGAGGAGAAGCAGGAGAAACTGTTCTCATTGCTGCTAAGTAGGAGCAGAATTCCAAATGAGGACAGAGAAACACCATCAAACACCACAGATGAGTTCAGAAAAGAGTCTTTGAGGTGGGGGATTTGGAAGTCACTGATAAGAGCTCCTGAAGTACATAGTAGCATAAGACGTCTTGCCACAGGCAAAAAAGGAACACAGGAGATTTTTCTCCCTTACATCAGATAAAACCAAAAGTGAATTCAATACCAAGAAAACTGTCTTTAGTGAAAGTCAAAAATAGCCACAACTTCAGGCAGAAACTTGGCAACATACAGTAAACTTGAAGTGAAATCAATGGAACGGATACCCATTTATTTAGGTGTAGATCCCACATCATCTCACAACAGTGGATCTCTCTGATATAAGGGCACATCCCTGTGAAATAAGAGATGGCCAAGCTTCAGGATTTTTTCCAAATCTAATTCTCTATCTTGGAGGAACACTCAGGCCAAAGGAAATTTATAGACATGTAAGAGAACAGTGTGATTGTGGCAAATGGTGACATGAGGTGGCAAGGAGGTTGACAGGTACAGATCACATTCAATTGAAGACACAGTGATTGACTTTCAAATATCCTAGATCAAGCAGGGTTGTATAAACCCAGAGCAAAGCAGGCTGAGTACAGTGATGCAGACCTGAAATCCCAGCAACTCGGGAGGCTGAGGCAGGAGGATCACAGGTTTCAGGCCAGCCTCAGCAACGCAGCGAGGCTCTAAGCAACTTAGTAAGAACCTGTCTCAAAATAAAAAATAAAAAGGACTGGCAATGTGCCTCAGTGGCAAATCATCTCTGGATTCAATCCCCAGTACAAGAACAAAAGAACAAAACAAAGCAGATTTAGGGAAAAGGAATTTAGAGGCAGTGTCATTTGAAGCTGCTACTCAATTCCTCAATGTCTTCACTCAAAATTCGACGAAATGTCCGGCTTTAAAAAATTTTCTTCACTCAAACATGAACAACCATCATAAAAGAACCAGCCTGGAATTAAGCAAAAATAAAACACATCACTAAGAACACACACACAGATCACACATCAGCCAATAAAATAAGCCAGGGAGGAAAAGCGCATCTGAACTGAACTCTTTAAGGTAACAATACGTAGTGGTTCAACACGTGGACTCAACCAGACCTTGCAGGTTCACCCCTAGTTCATTGACTGGATGCTCTGGAAGATTGTTCACAGTTTCTATGTGTTATTTTCTCCACTGGCAAAACAAAGAAGTAAAAATAGTTTCTTAACAAGAAGCAAATTTGACTAAAGTTCTTGGGAAGGTGCCTAGTAAATACTAAGCACAACTTAAGGGTTAGCATTTACTATTACCATCATCCTCTTTGAAATGAAAAACTCAAAAAAGTTGAAAAAATTTTATGACATAGAAGGAAATAAAAAGTGAAGTGACTAAACTTAGGAAAGAAAATAATAACAAAACAAAAGTAAATCATTGTGTGAATTATATGCTAGTGTGGCAAAATACATCACTATTGGAAATATGTGAGGTTGATCCTTCTGAGCATTAGAATAATTTAAAATACCATATAATTAAATGTTTTGAATTTGTTAAATGTGAAGGCATTTAAGGCTTTTTTCATGCTATGTATATGCAATTATGGAAAAACCATATGCTTCAGATATTTTTACATCTCTTTGAAGAATTACTTTAAATGCACATTTTGAGGCTTTGCTTTCCAATGTTAATAAGCTCTTTTCCTCAACCTCCATCAGTTAAATGAAGGAAGAGGAGAGTCAGCTCACGATCAATCAGTGAAGACACTAAATTCTCCTACCTTTAGGTCAAAGCTTCTCTTTTTCATCAATGGCAGCTTATTAATACATTTAATTTTAACTTTACCTTTTCAATACAGATTTTAAAATAAATTAAATTCATAGTTCCCATCTTATCCCAACGTTTCTGATTAGGGGGAAAAAAAAGACATTTCTAAGATAAAGAAGGTACCTTTTGTCCAGAGAAACATTAGTCCTGGCTATTACCTCTCTTAAATGAAATTTATTAGTCTTAAAACATCTCATAAAAGAATTTCAGGTATTTTGTTGATAATATCTTATTTTGAGTTTTGCTTGGAAGGATTATCTGTTAATTAGTAAAATAGAATAATAAAAATAAAATGAATTATAATTTTGTGTAATCATTCCCTCATTTAGTTATCTTTTTAAAAATTCTTAGAACATTGTTTTATTTGTACTTTTTTATGATATCATATAATTATGTTCTTGGTTAGTTTAACCAAGAATTTTAAAAGATGGCTAAGCTAATTTCAATCCATTATGAAAATGTGATATTCACTACAAAATATTTTTATTGAATAAATGTGTATAATGGAAAACCATATATAATAAAAATATAGCACTTTTAGAAACAGACCAGGATTTTTATTTTACAATAACATGACATACTTTGCTTCTTAATGTCTCTGTGTGTATGTGTTGTGTCTGTGGATATTTTAGTTAGCTTTTTCACTGCTGTGACTAAAGGACCCAACCAGAACAAATATAAAGGAGAAAAATTTATCTGAGGGCTCACGGTTTCAGAGGTTTTAGTCCATAGAAGGCTGGCTCCATTCCTAAGGGCTGGAGGTGAGGCTGATAATCATGGCAGGAGAGGGTGGTAGGGGGAAATAGCTCACATCACGGTGATAGGGAAGAAGAGAGAGACTCTACTTTCCAGATACGAAATTTATACCCCAAAGCCACACTACAATTCCCACTTTCTCCAGCCACACCCTACCACTTCAGTTACCACTCAGTTAATCCCTATCAGAGGATTCAATCACTGATTGGGTTAAGACTCTCACAACCCAATCATTTCTCCTCTGAACCTTCTTGCACTGTCTCACAAGTGAGCTCTTGGGGGACACCTCACATCCAAACCATAATAGTGGATGTGCTTGAAATTTCAAAACAACTGAGACTCTGAAGGGATCATTGTTAAACATACCTTTGCAAAACCATTGACACCCAAATTCATTGTTTGCTCATAAATCATACAAAGTAATACATGAATAAAGTTAAATGTGTGGCCTGATTTTCAAAAATTAAGAAAAAATAAGGACAGAAAACACATCAAGCTCTTGAACATCAAGTGAATAAGAATTCAGTGCTGAGGGTAAATAATGTTTATGGGGTGAATGTACTCGGACTGCAAATAAACAGAGGTATATATTTAAACAAGGTCAGTCATCAAGGAAGAATTTCTAAAGGAGGGGAGTTCATTGGAGCCATGAGAGTGAATGAAAAAAAAGACATCCTAGACGCCTCTTTCTTTTCCAGCTGGTATTTGAATCGAGGCAAAGGACTGGTGTCACCCAGGCAGAGTGTGAATTGAGAAGAGTGAATTAAGAAATAAAACGAGTCAATGAAGCCCCCTGGAGAGAGACTTTAAAAAAAAAAATAGAGGTCCTTAATAAACTGAGAAGGTGCAAGGAGAGAAATGACATGAATCAGGAGAAAGCAGCATGTAGGAAAGTCTTGGAGCAGAAAGGCAGCAGGAACAAGAGAACATGGTACTTGGAAAAGGAGCTGGTGTTCAATGCATTCCACAGAAAGTTTAAGGACAGACATGTATCTGCAAATGCATATTGAAGAACTCACTGGAAAGCAAAGGAAAGAGCAATCTAGAAGGCACATGCCAGAGTAACACAATGTTCATCAAAGAAGAATAGAGAAGGAACAGAGACAGCTATTATGGACTGCTCTCTGTAGAAATAGGGCTGTGAATGCAAGGTTTACTGGGGGTGGGAGAGGTCACACTACCATAGAGGAAATGTAAGGTCACATCAATGGCAGTAAAACATTATTTTTGACCATCTCAAAGATGAGCACCTCTCATCTGTGATCAAAACTGTTCTTGAGCATAATAAAGTCCACTCTCGCCTCCAGCACATGTGTGTTAGCACAGTTCTTTTGGCTTTGATGGCACCGGTGTCCTCTCCTGCCTTGACTACTTTTGATGACCCTACTGTGTGACATCACCAATTCCTTTTATTTCAAATGCATGTTGATTAAGTAACAACTTGGGTCACTGTGTTCCCTTCTTTCTTCCCTTCTGTGTGCTGTTTCTTCCTTCTCTTTCATTTCTGCCTTAACAGTGTCTTTCTGAATTGAGGAAAACATCTTTTATCTGCATTATCCTATCTATGTTGCATGGACAGAATAGCTTGGATTTTTTCCTGACTCTAGTGTTATGCTATTTTTAATATCTTTTCAGGCCTTGAATAGACATTGTAGTAAATAAGAGAGCCACAAAATGGACTCCAAATGGTATTAGTGGAGCATCGTAATTTGGACAATCAAGTTCCAAGAAGCCCATTGTCATCAGGATGCAGAATAAGACACAGGTTGGAAGTGACTGGAGGTGGGAGGATTGAGAGCAGTTTTGCTGCTTGGATTTTGTTAAATAGGTGTTTGCTAAATATCTGTTGCTTTGGGAGAAAAAGGAAGAAGGGATTTCAGCAGTATATCCCAACAGCACTTGACACATTGTAGTGGGTAGGCACTCAATGCCTCTTTGGAGATAATTTATCTTAAAAGATCCAAAGATGACATTGACTGAATGACCAAACTGAAGTACAATAACTGAAAATCAAGTTGATGCAGGTACACCAGGTAAACCATGATTTAAAAATCCCAAACACTTCATAAAAATTCAAGAATCATGATAAATACACATAGTTCTGTCATTTTAAAATAAGGAGAAAATGTTTTTAAAGAATTGCAGACTCATTATTTGATATGCTAAGACCAATTATATAGTTCATTCTCATTAAAACACTGAAATTGAATTTCATTAGTTTTTTGTTTTGGGGGGCTTTTTGGTTTTTTTGTTTTGTTTTTTTGTTTTGTTTTGTTTTGGTACCTGAGATTGAACTCAGGGGCACTCAATCACTGAGCCACATCCCCAGCCCTTTTTTGTATTTTATTTAGAGACTGGGTCTCATTGAGTTGCTTAGCGCCTCACTCTTATGGAGGCTGGTTTTGAACTCTTGATCCTCCTGCCTCAGCTTCCCAAACCCCTGGGATTATAGGCATGCACCACTGTGCTGGCTGAATTTCATTGTTAACAAACATGTTAACAAACATGAAGTAAAACATTAACCTTTTGAAATTTGTTGTTTTTATACAAAAGAAAATTGTTTATCATTAGTGGTCTTTTATATAATGTGACTGATTGATTTTTTTGTTTTTCATCTTTGAAAAATTACCAATGATTTTGATTTCCTTCAAACACCAGGCCCTTATAGTTATGTGTGGAAATAGTTCGCAGAATCTATTTTATATTATTCTTTTTGAATAAAACATTAAGTGAATAATACTCTGCACTTTCTTTCTAAAACCATTTTATATTCTTATAAAATCTTATTCAGTGATTTATTCTTTGCTGATTAAAAATGAAGAAGACCATAAGCTTATTAATTGTTAGATTTATATCTGCAACATGAAAGTGAGTGAATCAAATGTAAATTCCATGTCATATGCAAATGTATAATAGATTTATATAATCTAACAAATTTACCAAGGAAATTTAATGGTTTGCACTAAAAATTATTTTCCAGCACCCATAACATAAAATTTGCATTGTAAACCGAGGTACTGTCTGCAATTCACACATGCACAAGAACATGTTAGCAATATCAGAGTCATTTTCATCCAGCAAGTATACAAAAATAACTTTACAGTGTGGACAAGGCATTGCAATTTCCTCAACTGGAAATTATTCATTTTAATCCACAAAGCCAACTTAAGCCCATCACACACAAAACCTAAAAATCTAGAATTTCTAATATTAACCAAGGTTAAATATCTTTCATGGAATTCAAACTCTACATGGATGCAAAATTCCTCTAAATTGAACAATGTTCATTCCACTCTCAAAATTATATTTGCATTTTGTGTATTCCCCTGTCTTTTTATTAATTTTGCTCATATTCACTTTGGAAGTAGACATAGTAATTCATTTATTTTAGAAGATAGTTAGGTTATTGAAAACAAGTGAATTGCATACTCCATGAAAATTAAAATTGTGCAATTTTAAGACTTTCAGTCAAAATTCAGATTTATTATAAGGAGACATTGAAATGATGCTCTAAAACTTTATAATCATCCAGCCAAAGGCTAGTTTGGTTTCATAGAAGATAACAAGTTAGTGATATTTTAAAATTTTCCTATTATTAGTGTAGCTTTATTTTTAGAAGAATTAGTGAAGAAAATAATTATCCATCTTAACTGTGGAAATTTTCTTCAAAACTGTCCTACATAAATTCTTTAGATAAAAAAACTCAAAGCTTTGTAGAACAAATGAATTAATTGAGAAATTAATTAGAACACATTGCTGCTTTTAAAAATTGAGTTATTCTAATGAGTCTAGGAAAAGTGTTTTTGTAGAAATCCATAATCAGGTAGAATATGCTAATAAAGTTGATTCTCTACATTTGAAAATATTTTCTATATCCTATAGAGGATGCTTAACAGATATAATAAGAGGTAACATGAAAAATTACTAATAAAATTAAAATGGTGAAATATTATAGAAGTTTTTACAGATAAGAAATACCACTGATTTCCTCATGATACAGCTGCTTCTTGCCTTTGCTTTAGATTGGAAGATTCAATTCCCAATCATTTTACATTAAGGAATTTTTCATTTCCCACAAATGGTAAATCCATAACAAAAGTACAAGAAAGCATGTTTTATACCCAAACTGCATAATATTTCGCTCATCATTTTCTAGTTGATTTGTTGATGTTGAGAGTGTGGTTTTTTTGGTTTGTTTGCTGATTTTCCACTCTTGCTTTATTATTTGCATCATAACATTAGAGTAATTAAGTGAGACAATGCAGAAGAATTTTGCAATACTATAGAATACTTCTACAAGGGCTTTTGTTTTTAAAAGGGAATCAGAGTGTCATTGTTGTGCCTTTTAATTAAGTAAATACTTTATAGGGTGTTTTTAGTGTGCTTCACGGTGCTGAGAATTAGAATGCTTACTTGACAAGTAAAGATCAAGGCTGAGGCACACAGAGAACCAAGCTGCTGGAAGAAGGAAAAGTAGACAGGAAGGAAGGGGTGAATGGGGGTGCAGGGAAGATGGAATGAGAAAGGGATGGAGGACTTCTTTCAATGATTGATTGATTGATTGATTGTACCAGGGATTGAACAGAGGGGTACTGGACCACTGAGCCACATCCCCAACCGTATCTGGTATTTTATTAAGAGACAGGGTCTCCCTGAGTTGCTTAGTGACTCGCTTTTGCTGAGGCTGGCTTTGAACTCGAGATCTTCCTGCCTCAGCCTCCAGAGCCACTGAATTATAGGCATGCACCACCACACCTGGCTGGAGTCCTTGTTTCTTACCAAAATATCTATATTTTTTCCTAACAAAGGGTGTTACAAATTTCCTCCCTCAGAGCAGCACCTTCCACTACCTCACACCCTAAAATCTCAATATCTGGAATATTTTAACACTCCCATACACAACTGTAGAAAATAAACAACGCTCTGTGTCCTAATGGAGTGCAAAGATTCATAAATATTGACTGAGAGAGTAAGTAGAGCTTTGAAATGAAGCTGGATCCGTGCTGTGTTCAGGCATCAGAACCAAGCTGAATGCCAGGGACCAAGGTGATTGTCCCCACACCTTCTCTACAGCACCCTGAATGTCTTCCTGGCTTAATTCTTGTTTAAGGTGCACTATAAAACCTGTCTCAAGTTGAATACATTAATGTATGAAAGTTCCCTGGAGTTATAATCCATCTAAGAAAGCAATAGGTACCGTAACCAATAAACTAAAGTGATATGATCAGTGTTTCTGAATTAGAGAAATGGAGATTTCTGAGCGGGAAATTCACAGTGAAAAGGACTAGATAGGATTGTGAAGGACCCCAAATGATAAATAAGGCATTTGGCTGCTTTCTTAGGCAATTTAATGTCATCTTAAAATATTGTTTTCATTTCTGCTTTTTTTAGTAATTTGTCAGTGAACCAAACCCAGCAAGCAAAGTAGTGGACAGGGCAGTGAAGTCTGGGAAAAGAGAATATCTTCCAATATGAAGGTACATTGCAACCCAGCTAAAACTGAAGGATCACGCTATCTTTCAGGAGCTTCCTCAAAGAACTAAACATACTACAAGTCAAGTCAGTGTGTCTGGGGAAGAAATGAGAGAAATTAATCCACTTGCTTCCATGAAACAAAGGTGTGTCCAAGGCTCATTGATATCTCTTCATTTCCAAGTTTGGTTTGCAACTCGCGAAGGATGAGCAATCTCTATGGCCCTCGAGTCAATAGGGAAGTCCCAGAGTAGTAAACAAGAGGTATATTTCCCCTACTTTAAAACTGCTTGAGGTGTTATATGGAGATGGTGTGGCCACAATATTGATGTAGTAAGAATTGCTTCAGGGAATGACTAGCTAGTTCGCTGGCCCCCATCTGAACATTTTATGTGATGGAATTTTGGTCATTAAGTTCCTGATATATAGGGATTGTTTGTTATTTCAGCACAGCCTTGCTTGTCCTAACTAACAAAGAAATTGCATGGGGAGTGGAGTGTCACAATAACAAAAAATAAAATCAAAGATTGGTTTTACCAATTGGCTTGGGGTAATAAGAGAAGAGATATGGGAAGTTGAAAAAATAATATTATTTTTGAAAGCAAAATATTGGATTAAAATGTTGCCTGCTGTGATTGTGAAGAAGCACATGTTTTTAATGAAATTGCAGTGTTAGAAGAAGATATTAAAGAACCAACTGTTAACAATGTGTTTTGGTGCAAGTGGCTGCATTGGATGTATTATCAGAATATGTACACTTAGAGGAAAAAAAACTATGTAGATTCAAAGGGAAATGAAAGGTGATCAAGAGACTCCAAAAATTGGGGAACTTACAATTTTAGGATTGGTGACTTATTTGTTTGCACAAAAAAGCTGATTAAAAACAGATTTTTTGAAAAAGATCCAACAAAGGAGATGAACTTCACATTTTCTGTTAAAACCCCTTAATCAGTTTATATGTCTCAGGGAAAAGTCAGATTAAGGTATAGGTCTCCCTCAGAAGCTAGATAACCTTAAAGGAGCCTGATCAAATTGAGAGAGAAGTAAAATCAGAAAACAGAGAAATGTAACAGATCGATGAACCACTGTAAATAGAAATACCTATTTTATAAAGAAATATGTAATTACTGATAGATGAAGGAACTCTGGCCTGAACTAAAAACATCTGTGACCCTAAGAGATTTAGGTGACTCTTGGGTCCTCAATCTTTCCGGAGCAGGAAGTTTTCCCAGCAATCCCTTGACCTGTTGGGTATAGTACTGCACACCTGTAATCCCAGCAACTCAGGAGGCTGATGACAAGTTCAAAGCCAGCCTCAGAAACTTAGTGAGGCCCCAAGTAACTTAGTGAGACCCTGTCTGTAAATGAAATATAAAAAGGGCTGGGGATGGGGGTGTGGCTCAGTGGTTAAGCAACCCTGGGTTCAATTCCCAGTACAAGGGGTCAGAAAAGATCTCTTTGAGGTCATGATTTATCACATTTAACATACTATTCCTTCTTAACTCTAACTCTGAAGTTTATGATGTGATATTTACTTATTTTTTATGGAAATTCTCTCAGAAATTTCTATAAAGTGGAAACAATGTACACCTCTTCTTTTCCTTAGCTCTCTTTACCTATGAAATGTGGCTAAGCCTGACTTTGTCCTCTTTTTTTCTCTCAACTTGCTCTCTCTGTCATTCATTTCTTCATTCGTTACCCCACCAATATTTTGGAAGAGCTACTATGTGTCAGGCACTGTGCGAGGCTCTGGGGAAACAGTATTTGCACTCATCGTATTTCTAATAGAATGGGAGATATCATAGTTAAGTAAATGATTACATGAGTAAATATTCAAGTACAATTGTGATAAATGCAGAAAAGGACAAGTAGAGTCCACCCTGAGAGTAAGCTAAGGACATCTTAGAGACTAGAATAGTGGGAGAGCTTTCTAGACAGAGAAAAGAAGCCGTGCAAACACTTACTGTCAGGATCCAGTTCTGGGCTAGTAATCCTTTAAAAGTTAGAACAGAAAACGCCTCCATTTGTATCTTTGGCACTGGCACATTTGGAGCAGAATAAACACTCATTAACTTTTTCTTAAGCAAATATTTAAATAAATAGTGGTGGGGGAAAATCAGCCAGTGAAAAAGCTATTGGAAGAATTGAGAAATTAGCAAGGATTATACACAGTAAAATTTGTATAACACTACTTGCTAGTGAGAATCTGTTAATTCTTTTGTTAGGGGCAAATATTATTTAAAGACAATTATTATTTAAACTTTATGAGTAACCTGTGTGCTGTATAGAACGAAACTAATTCTGAAATTCAAATTAAATTCACATGGCTTATAAAAGAAATTATTTTTTCTTGCTATCTGAAATGAATGTATGTTAAAAAGAAATATGGGCTGGGTTTACTTATGTAGTACTTCCAATATAAAGTTGGAATTTATAGCCTACATTAATTATATAAGCTATAAAACAATGGTTCTGCACTCTGGCTCTAAAACTCACTTTCACTCCATAGTAGCAAGATGGTTTCTTCTTGCTGTTTCTATTTTTTGTTAAAGGCACAGAAAGAAAGGATGAGTTTGAAGGTCCTCTATTCCCCCTTTCTGAGACCTACTTATCACTTTATACTATATAGCTCAATTAAATTTCGGAAAGTTTTTTCATGTATTAGCTCAGTTAATCCTAACCTGGGAGGACAATTGTATGGTTATTTATAACCTGTTTTAAAGCTGAGTGGTTTATAGATTCAGATGGAGTTATATGGATGCCAGGTAAATCAATAATGCAATTCTATTTTATAAAGTCTCTTTGAGTTCTCTGCCTCTCGCCGTTCTCCATGCCCCATCCTCACAGGTAACCATTTTCTAACTCCTAGACCTGTAGAGAAGCTTCCTAAATGAGTCTATAACTAGTTTGTTACCTTAGGAACATTCTTTTTTTATATATACCTGAGAAAGTCATTCCCCCTTTTAGAAATGTTCAATGGAAACTGGAAACAATACATTCTGTATTAGGAAAACACAGGGAGAGAAGTCAGATTGCACACTTAGTGAATGAATATAAAGAAGATGAATGCAAACTGAAACTTCAACAAGTTTGACCTGGAAAGAACAGAGGAAATGGGAGGTTGAAGGAACTAAGGCACAAAGAGAAAGATGTGTTAATTGTTAGGAGGTCATAGAGAGCTCTAAAGGAATGGGAGAGAAGCCACAGAGGATGCATTCGGTCTCAGAGAATAATGAATGGATAGGTGGGATATTTATTTTGCTGATAGAGGAGAAAAGGAAGAGAATTTGGAAATGATACAGAAATCTTAGAAATTTGAAAAAAGGACAACATAAGGAAGAACATATTGGAAGACCTTCACCTTCACATTTAATTAAAAACAAAATAATCTATGGAATAGGGTTGGGGGGCTGAGGGGATGAGAGAAGAATGGAGGAACTTTTGATTATGTAGAAGGAAATGAGATGGGAGGGGGGACAGGGATGTGAAAGATGGTGGAAGGAGACAGACATTACCCTATGTACATGTATGATTACATGAATGGTGTGAATCTACATCATGCACAACCATGGAAATGAAAAGTTATACCCCATTTGTGTACAATGAATCAAAATGCAGTCTGTAAAAATTAAAAAAAAGAAATGTAGAAATGAAAATCAAGCAGACATTAAAATTCTACTACTTTTATTTTATAATTTGAACAAAACTCATTGCTGTTTTGATGTAAGACCAATAACAAACATTTTTTCTGATAAACTTAAGCCAAAATGAGCACAAGCAATAAATAAAACTCAATTGATGATTAATTATATACCTATGCCAATACCACAAAAAACAATCGGATAGAAGCCAAAATTAGAGTCAAAGACTCTTGAGTGTAAATTGAAAATGCCCCCAGATCAAATCAGGAACACTCCTAAAACCTTTTTAAATAATTTTAATGATTGTAATTGTTAATATACTTTTAAATCTCATGTTAGGATAAGATTTTTGGTTTTTGAAAAGATAAAATTATTAACATTTCTTTGACACAAAAAAATTCAAACAACAGAGTTGAATGATAATGATAATACATGGTAATAATACAATTTAAATTAGCATAAATCATTGGGAAAATCTGATTATAAAAAGGAATATCAGTTTAGCACATGGTCATATTTCACATCATAACTGTTAAATATTATAATTCTATTGTCTATTCTTTCTATGAAGGTAAGCTCCTTCAGGAATGTCTTAATGAATAATAAAACTGACTTGATTTTCCCATTGCAGTCAACTTTTCTGTCATGCTATTAATGATTAATAATGACTGTATGCACAATCGTTTTTTCTTCCCCAGACAAAAGTAGGATTCTAACATAAGACTTTTATTTTTCAGTTGTATAGGAGTTATAAAAGATACTCTGAACATACAGTACACCTGAAATAGAGAGAAAATAATGTCAATCAATACCTCCATTTTACTAAAAAAAACCCCAACTTATTATAATACTTAAGCTTCAGTAAGTTCTTTCACCATATTTTAGAAAAGGCTGCATATTTTTTGCATGTATAATATTGTCTCCATTGGCATTTTCATACTACAATAGAGTGGGTTTGAACTTAGAGCCAAACATTTTTTGAATAAAAAGTACAGTACCAATTCAAGAATGTCTTAGCTGAATAAAAAAATGATAATTCATATTTTTAAATGTTTGTGTAAATGTTTCTCAACACATTACAAGAACAGTGTCCTTTGACAAAGGTCTAAAAATGCCGATAAAAACCAAACATAATAACATTGTTATTCTGCTACTTATTAACAGAACAACGCATCCTATAACAATTAGATATGAATATTGCAAACTGAATTTAATATTAAGCTGTCTTTGAAATGCCACTTTGCAGCAGGTTTTCAAATGCTTAAAGCACAGCAGGAGGTTAACTCCATCTTCAAATATTAAATCAAAACCTTTTTTTAACCTGATAAATCTTACTGAAAGCAAGGGTTCCTTTTCAACAGAGAATTATTCAACTATCAGAAGAGAAAACTAAACCTCCCAAGTATTGTTAGCATGCAGGCTGTTTCCATAATAAAATAAAAGAAAAATTAGATAAAGAGAATGGATTAGATAGATAGATATAGATAGATAGATAGATAGATAGATAGATAGATAGATAGATAGATGATAGATAGATAGATAGATAGATAGATAGATAGATAGATAACAGTCACTTTTGAATTGTTCTAAATAAATTCTTCACATGTACTCTTGTGACTAAAGCTAAATTTAGGTCTTAAAATGATAACACTTCAGCATTTATTTCTTGTTTTGTTTGCACATCTTCCATCTATATAAGCTCATTGAAGATTTATATTTCTTTGTGTTCATCAATGAAGCCCAACATTTACTGGTTTGACAATTCTTCATGTTAAGTTACAAACACATTTATGCTCAGTATAAAGATACCTCAAAGTAATATTCTGTCTATATATCTATACTTCCCGTTCATCTATCTAGCTAGATAATTACTACCTACTTACATATCCATCAAATATTCCTTCCTTTACAATGTGTTGTTACTTCAGCCAAGAGAACATTAATCAATCCTCAGTTTATCACATGAACTCAGTGAGTCTGATGTCAACATATTGCACCCGTGTCAAAAACAAACTGCCCTGGCCACGTTCAGTCGGTGGTGCACACCTGTAACCCCAGTGGCTCTGGAGGCTGAGGCAGGAGGATAGCAAATTGAAAGCCAGCTTCAGCAACTTAGTGAGGCTGTAAGCAACTTAGCAAGACCCTGTCCAAAATAAATAAATAAATAAAAAGGGCTGGGGATGTGGCTCAATGGTTAAGCACCTCTGGTTTCAATTCCTGGTATCTCCCCTCAAAACCAAAAAAACATAAAACAAAAAACTGTCCTAATGGTGACCCTAAGGCCCTAATGTTAGGGTAGTGCAAATGCTTCACATTAATCAACTCCCTTATCGCAATCTGGCAAATTCTCTTTCTGGACTGCTCCTAGAGATCCAAACACCAGGAAACTTGAAGCAATTTTGTTATTTGCATGATAGGACAATGCAATAAAAAGCCAGGAAAATATGAATATTCCAATATTGCCAAATATCTCCTTTCAGGAATCATACTTACCTCATTTGCGTTCAGGGGGAAATGCGAATATAACATTGTTAACAATCTGAATGGCACTATCTTTCTTTCTTTGGCTTTTCTAATCCCTCCTTACTTTTATTTATTTATTTTTCTAGCAAAGAAATGCTAAGTGTGAGTGAACTGAACAAATTATCTTTTAAGTAGATGCTTATTTCCAGGAATTTATAATAAGATAATCAGTTTTATTTCTTAAAGCCAAAGAGCTCAATGATAGATAGCAACAACTCGCCCCTAACTTATCAAATATACAGAGGCAGATTCACTTTCTACACATGGTTATTTGCTTTCTTTATTTTATGGGCATTGCCACTCTCTTTAAAATTGAGTCTATAAATAATATATAAGTGGAAATCTATCAGATGGTGCTTGTTTACTTGTATAATGCTAATAATTTAAGATTTATATCTTGTATTTTAACTGAGAGAATTTGATTAAATCATAGGCCTACTGAATATAATTTTTTCAGTTCTATGGATTTGTGCTAAAAATTAAAGTTATAGGGACTGAACAGATTTACTAGGTAAAGAAAATACTATAGTGTAAATGTGAGAGTGATTTGAAGAGGACAGACATGATTCCCAATCTTAGCAAAACCAACTATAAATTATACAGTATGAGTCAGGTTCCTCTACCTTGAAGAGATCCCAGTTTCCCTTCCTCTAAAATTGGGGTATCAATTATTTCTACCTCATGCGGTAGAGTTAAATATTAAATTTAATAATATTTTAGTAGAATATTGTGAAAAATTTTTCATGTGTCTTGAAATTGACCTTTCCCCTGCAAAACTAAGATGGATAAGGCATTCAAAAGCTCACTTCCTTCAACAAATCTACCATGGCTAACTAAGCAAAAGACAAAAGAGTTTCAACTACTACCAATAGCACCAGAAAGACTGGAGAGAATTAATTAATTATATCCTGCATTATAAAAAGTATAGTGTTTAGGTTATTAACATACCTCTAGAGGTTTGTTAGTCAGTTGTCTGTCACTATGACAAAATACCTGGGGTAATCAACTCTAAAAAACAAGGTTTATTTTATCTAATAGTCATGGAAATCTCAGTGCATGGTCACTTGGCCATTGCTTTTGGGCTTGTGGTGAGGTAGCACATTATGGTAGAAGCATGTGGCAGAAGTGAGAAGCAAAAGAAAGGGGAAGGCTCCCATAATTCCCTTTTGAGGGCACATCTTCAGTAACCTCAGACCTCCCACCAAGCCCAACCTCTTAAGGGCTCTGCCACCTCCCAACAGAACCAAAACAGAGACTACATCTTTAACACACAGGTCTTTGATGGACATTTAAAATCCAAATGACAACAGGGAGAGAAAGATAGAACAACCCCTGACAAGTCACATTGAAGAGGAAGACTGTAAGAAAAATACCCATAGAAATCAAGACTTTCTATAAAAATGGGGGCTCTTTGGATGCTCTCTGAACTGGAAAATCCATTGCTACATTCTGGTGATGCAATCATAAAGGACCTTGGGAGAATGTGATGCTATCTTTGCAAATTTGGAGGGTATAATCACAGTACTGGGGTACATGGCTAGATTTTAAAAAGGTGCCAGAGCATAAAATTAAAAGGGACTGTGAAATAATGTTTGTGGAAAGAAAAGTAGGTCCACCTCTACCACATCTCAGTACACTAAGAAAACATAAAAAGGAACATCATGGTTTTTCTTTCTCCACCTAAAAGTAAGAATGAAGGATTCATGGGGCTGTCCCAGAGGCTGCTGGTCCAGGTACAGCAATTCTTTTCTTTGAGTGTGAGTTGGGAGCTAAGTTCTCTGGCAGCACAGAAAGGAAGACCAGCTGTCTTCCTAAGTGGACCTCCAAATGCAGGTGGGAAGGTTAAGCTGAAACCACCTAAGAAAACACCAGCAGAAACCACTAGAAGAAATGAGAAGCAGCATTACTCTAAATAAAACCAGATGATATAGCAAAAATGAATGCATATTTAAAACTTTCACTTGATAAGCAATATATTGCAAAAGTTTAAGCGCTAAGGACAAGAAATTGACAAGAAATAAAGAATATAGAGAGGACACTAACACCTGGATTTGTCTAATGAGTTCCTGAGGAACACTCATTCTATTTGTCAAGACAAATCTGTCTTTCATATGAATGTATTATATATATATGTATACCTGTGTGCCATTCAACTTCTCAGTAAACAAAAATTATTAGTAAAAATATTATTTTCTATCATTTCTATTATTACTGTTATTTCTGTTCGATTTGTACTTTACACCAAGCATTTTGCTAAGTGTTCTACTTTGATTATATCCTTTATTTTTATTATCATTATTTTTTAAAAATAAGAAAATTAACAGAAAAGACAAAAAAGTTGTTCAAGATTACATGACAACTAAGTATAGATCCAGGAATTAAACTTGCCTGACTCCAGAAATCCATACCCTTTACTACTGTGTCCTAACTCCCAATGTTTCTCCTCGATGCTTCAAAATAAATGCTCATCAGACGCAGACCAGCTTCACTACATGATGGTCTTCCCTTCTTTCTTCACACTACTTCTGCCTCAAGAACCATTCCTATTTCTCTGTACTGTATAAATTTTATCTGATGTTAAAGTTCATCGTAAATCCTATTGGTATTTAAAATCAGATACAAAGACCAAGGTTTGTATGGGTGAGGTGGTATACACATACACACATACATAAATGTATTTAGAAAAAATACATTTGATTTGTTTAATAAAATAAAACATTTTCAATCCATTACTTTCATATTAAATTGTGTTTCCTATCATCCTAGTCCTTTCTCTCCTTCACTGTTTTCTTCTACATAATTTTGATATTTCTCAAAATCTCCAATGTTCACTAATCCTTTTCAATTAAAGGGCTTGACGAATGTGTTCCTCTGTTTGCTGAGAATTTCTTTTGTAGGTTCCCTATCATTCAGAAAATGTTATAAACAAGATTATAAAATATGGAACAGGGTATAATCCAGGTACAAGAAACCAAATATATTTTTACTATTTAATTAAGACAAATAAATTTATCTTAATTAAGATAAATAAAACAAACACAATGCAATGATAACCTTTGTAGTTAAATTTTAAAAAAATAATTTTTCCCATTAGTGGCAGTGATACAATACATATATTGAAAATAATTCCCTTGTTTCACTTTATATGAATTCTTTTCTCATGAATGTGATTCACTATCCAAAGTACCCAAATATAATTAAGTACATTATCAAATCAAAATTTTTAAATCTATCTTGATTTTTTCCCATCCTTAAAATAGAAAAATTCATGGTGGAAAATTCAAGATTTGAAAGACCTATATTCAAAATCCTTCTCAATCCTTCTTCCAACATTACCTAACAGTGTGATCTTTGATCAACTTCTCCTCTTCTTGTTTTTCTTATCTCAAAAACAGGGATAATCTTACTGAACTCATCTAATTTGCCAGGAGATTCTTAAATAAAGGGGTTAGTAAATTGTTCAGTTCATGTGCAAAACTTACTGTTTATTGCATCCACTAACTTTACCCTTCAATTCCTCAAGCTTTCAGTCATAGGATGCTTGAGTCACATAACAGGCATGCAGCAAACTAACACTTTTCCAGTGGTTGCAATTGCAAAACACTGTACAAACACATCTTGTAATCTCATTTAGTTATCACGATGATCCCATGAAGTAAAAACTGATGGAAGTTGCTAGTAAACACAAAAATCCATATCCCCTTCTTTTCTATTTGAATCTTCCCCACTAGAGGAGACTTCCCCAATGACCTTGAAGTTAGATATTGCCATGTGATAAAGTTTGTGCAAAGGTAGTTTCAGCAAAAGTGACATATATAATCTCAGACTTGGTCTGAGGACTTAGGATTTACATTCTTCACATTGTCTTTTCTTTCACTCTCATGTGAATTCAGACATGGAATCTACCCAACTTCTACCACACCGATGACATGAGGCCTGGGTTCCTGGATGATAATTGGAGCACAGTCACCTTGGTGCCCTAGATCATTTTCCTCGGAACTTTGTCATAAACTGTATCTTTAAACCATTAAATTTTGGCAACTTATAAATTCCGGTAACTTAGATTTATTCCAACAATATAAGTAATATTGTCCCCATTTTATAAAAGGAGAAATGGAGGCTCAGTGAATTTATGTAAGTTGTCTAAGTTTGCAAAAACATTAACTGTTTGGGTTAATAGGTAAAACAGTCAAACTCAACACTATTTCCTCTGGTAGCCATGGTCACGGAGAATGACTACTCAATATTTATTGTATGAAGTCTTATAGTTTGGTGGGTATAAAGCATTCCTGGTTTTTCTAAATTGTATTTTTCAACATCATCTTTGACATTCTGACATTTAGAAGAGGAAGGAAGAAATCTCCAAAGAACATATTCAAATTAGAAATTTAAAGCAGAATATGTTCATTATAATATAAAATTTAAAATTTACAGAGTGCCACCAGGAATCAAGTACTTTACATATAATACCAGTTAGTAACATCCATTTTATGATATAAAAATGAGCCTCAAAGTAGTAACACACAGTATCACACTTACAATAAGAGACTGAGAAGAGATTCAGCTTCAAGACAATTTGATTCCAAGTCTTTGATATTTCCACTGTGGAATGGTTACCTCTCTAGGCACAGGGAGATTAATACACCTAAGCATGTGTGTGTGTGTGTGTGTGTGTGCGCGCGCGCGAGCGCGTGCACCCTACTAAGGATATTGCAAGATGAGGCATACACTTCTAGAATAGTCTAGATCTGAAGTTTACTTTCATTCATCTTTTATTTTGTCTTTTGTTTTAAGGAATCAGTCTATGGGCTATATACATTATAACTTGAAAGCAGAAGTTATGAGAGATCTAATCCTATAATTGTTCATCCCATTTGTGAAGTTTACTTGTGTTAAGACATTTGTACAATTCAAAATTAGCCTATTAAGAATAAACAATGAAAATGTATTCTTGACACCATTTGAGTTGCCAAAATATTTGTAGAAGAAACCAAACATCAAAAGATAGGGGTCTAAATTAATATCTGAAAAAATAAGAGCTATTTTGTATAACTTGCATATAAATATCTATTTCTCTTTGTTCACAGTTCAAGATGCTCTTATGGATCCCCTTTTCTGAACTCTGTGAGGAATAAAAAGCAAATATAATCCATGTGATGGAATGGATTGGGTTTACACTATAGTCTAATGAAAGGCAATGAAATCCAGGCATAAAACTAATAGGCAACATCTATAAAAGCAAAATAAAAACAGTGAAGAAGCTCTTAATTAGCTGTACATGTAAGTCTTCCTTTCAAGCACATGTTCTTCAGGACAGTTTTGCCAAGAGGTTAAAAGAATAAATTTAGAACCACCCTTTCTGACTTGAAATCCCGGTCCGCAGCGTTCACTCACCAGATGTGCTAAGGCAAGTTATTTAATCTTTCTCAACTTCTTTGTCTGTAAAATGAGGTTGTTTTGGAAATTTAATCAGATACTATTGATACAGAACCTAGAACAGTGCTTGGCACACGGTAAACACTAATGAAGGAAGACGGCTGCTGTTGTTTACAGCTCCTCTACTGCGCTCCAGATATCATCACCTCTTCTACCGGCTTTCTCTAACTCAGCTTGGGCAAAGATCAAGTCTTCTTCACTAAGAACAATCCTATATTTAGATTTTCTTTTATTATTTAAATTAAGAAATTATTTAAATTATCCCTTTTCACTTCCCATTTAAGCAAAATCATGAGCTCTTTCAAAAAAAATAAGCTTTTTCTCCCTTAATTTGGCATTTTCCATTATTCTGAAAGGAGATATTTTCTATTCTAGTCATGAATAGCATTAAAAGAGACTTCAGAATGGAAAAATTGAAATATTTTAAAATTGTCTGGACTATGCTTTGCACTGTTATATTTTCAAATGAAAAAGGGCTGCTCATGTATCAGGAACAGTGAAAAATAAAGCACATTCTGGTAACATGTCAGGTAGACAACTTCCTGAACCTGAATTTATTCAGCCTCTAGATCTAATTGTCAGCATACCTGAAGTATGGAGGACAGAGGAACATTTCAAACTACACCGTGGAAATGCAATCTGCGAAATCCTGAGAGAGGAAGGCTTTACTGATACACCACCAGTTTATCCAACAAATAAATAATAAGACAATGGACAAGCTATAGATTAAAAGGTGCTTAAAACATGTCAATCATTCACAATATGTGAACTTGATTTGGATTCTGGTCCAAATACACATGTTGCAAAATAATATGACATTTGTAAGAAAAACAGAAATTTGAAAATTATCTGGGTATTTGATGACTTTATCAATGTTGTTATGTTGTTATGTTGTTAAGATGTTATGTTGTTAAAGATATGATAATGGTAATGTGTTATATTAAAAGAAAGCATTTTAATTTTGTGCTATATATTAAGATATGTAAGAATAAATTTATGTGAATGTAGAATTTGCTTAAGCAGAATATGCATGAGGAGAAAAATAATACAGCAATAGATGAAACAAGATTGACTATGAGGTAATAACTGTTGAAGCGGGATGATGAAGACACACGGGTTCATTACACTATTTTGTTATTTTGTATATGTTTCAAATTTTCCATAGTAAAGTGTTAAAAAATAATTTCTGATTTTATAATAATGCAACATAGTATATAAAATTATTTTAAATTTAGAAGATTCTCTGCTTTTATCAATTACATAGTTTCAGAACATTACCATTCTGGAGGTCAGGATGAAAATCGAAAATATTTTATGCTGAATTTTTTTTGTAGGCTATAATTCTGGTGTTTCATATTTTCCTGACGTTGCTACAATATTCTTGGGTGGCAGTTATAGGATGGTATTGAAAAGAATCATTCTTCCCTATTTTCCAGGGTGTATTTGATACATATTTATCATTAGAAACTATGGTATGGCTAGGTATACACCAAAGTACATGTAATACATTAATTTTGTATTTTGTTTTAGCAATAAAACCAGAAATAAATTATTTGATAATTATCAATAATTTTGAATTATAATCAAAATTTTGTTAGAAAAAGACTATAGATGAGATTTGGTGGAATTAATCAAAACTGTTTTCTGTAAAAGATGAATCTTATAGGACATTTCTTAGAAGGTGTGACATAAATTTATGAGAAAGGAAATTAAAAGAGTGATGTTTAAAATGCAAAGCTTTATATGCAGCTAACATCAAACATTATACTTTTTGAAAAATTGTAACTTCTATTCTAGATAATTAAAATTTGAGGAGAGTTCAGAGGTTTCTATATTATCCAGATATGTACAAGTCTTATTTTAAAAATAGACTTAATTAATTTCTTATTATTCTACCAGCAAATTCCCACACAATTAGTGGGTAAAAACAACACCTATGGATTATCTTACAATTCGGGAGATCAAAAGTCTGCAATGCATCTCCCAGGACTGAAATTAAGGTGCCCCAAAGACTGTGTTCCTTGATAGGTCTTGGAGAGAAAATCTGATTTCTTGCATTTTCCAGCCTGTAGAGATAGCTTGTTTACCTTGGTCCATGGACCCCTTCAATTTTCAAAACCAACAGTGGCCAATGAGACTTTTTCATATCACATAACTCTGAACTATCTCTTTTGTCTCCTCCCTTCGACCGACATTTTAGAGCCTGTGTGATCACACCTGAATAATCCAAGATTATCTTATTTTAAAGTCTGTGACCTAGCAACTTCATCCCTTTTCCTGCCTCAGTTCCTCTTTTCCACATAACCTAAGAAATTCACAGGTTATAGGGATAAAGACGTGGATGTGGCCATCTTTGGGGCCATTAAAGAAAACCCAACTAAACTCCATAATTCTAAATCTGTGCATTTCTTTCACACAGATTCATTTTCCACAAATAGTTTACATTGATATTTTACTTGTTGAAAAAAAATGACTGCTTGAAATTAGTAGTGAGGCTGAGTTCTTTCAGGTGATCAAATAAAAGAGCTATAAAAGCCATTTTGAATGCATATTCAACCCCCAAAGAATTGTATACTGATATATTCAAGTGACACATCCACAGTTTCAAGACACTGAACAAAGTACAGTGGACTAAGGAACACCCTTACCTCAGCAGCATTTGTTTATGACTTAGGCATAATGTATGATGCAGTTTTTCAGCTGTGTGATTTATCCAAACATCTAAAAGAAAGACATAACATTGCCAGGAGCCTATTCTGGGGTGTCAAAGCAGATTCAAGTCTTTGCATCAATGGCTGACAATCCCAGATCTTTTGCTGAAGAAGCTGTCAGAGCTTTTCAGAACCTGCTCTTTTAACAAAATTCACTACATACAATAAAATGTCTTAAAAGAAGCGAAGGAGAAATTCCCATTTGTCCTCAAGATAAAAAGACCAAAATTCTAAACAGCAGCATTCTTTAAAAATGTTTTTTTCTAAGGCAGCTATAGGAAAAATCATGAACTCTAACAAATCATCTGAAAACTAGTTTGATACCTGAACCAAGAAAAGTATACCTGCATTCCAGCCCACTTTCTTATTTGGACGATGACAGTTTTCTATATCCCTTTTATTTCTAGAGTTAACAATCATAATGACTGTTTTCTAAAGTATATTTCCTGCATGAAATCAATGATCCGCTCCTAAAGTACTTGCATTTCAATGGTTGCTCCTGCAGGCTGTTTGATGAAGTACAATATAGAAACACATTATATGTTTAGCTGAACTCACATTAAACATTCAATATATGAGTGAGATACAAAGTAGCCTAATGGATATTACACTAAAATTAGAAGCCTGATTTAACATCAGAAGCCCTTTCTACCACTGAGTCTAGTCAAAAGGTCCTCTATTCATTCTGTTTATTTTTCCTGTTTTCTTTTGGAAAAATCTATCAGGTTCATTCCCAAAATATTCTTTTCTTGTGTGCAGCTGTACTCGCTCTTTAATAAAGATAAATTATCAAAGCTAACAATGTAATAGTTTTTTTTTAACTAACTGTACCTTTTGTCTCCCTAGTTCTTTCAATAGTACCACAATTCTCTCACTTCCTAGGCACAAAACATCACCCATTTCTATTTTCCCATTTCATCTTCCTGTCTTATCCCACATATAATAAGAAGAGGAAATGATGATCACTGTAGTCTGCATCCAATGCACAAAGTTGTATCTTCTTCAGTGTTTGAGATATTTCAAGATAGATATGCAGTATTTCAGAATTACATCATCTTTTTGACAGATGAGGAAAATCAGGCAAGAAGGTTAAGTGACTTCCTAAAGGCCCATAAAGCTAGTACATATTTGACTTAAGATTCAAATATGCCAAGACCATTTTGTCAAAGTAGATATAGGCTAGTTCCATGGAATGGGCCACCTCTTATCAGCCAAGGCATATCAATTATTTTCCTAAAGTCACTTGCATTGGAACCTTCTTGTCAGATCCCATTGTCTTTTCCCTGGTCCAGGCCTTTATCACTTTTTATTTAGACTCCTGCAATGGCTTCTCAACTAGTCTCCATGGTTCCAATAATTCAGCTGTTAAAAATCAGACTACTTGACTTTGATCATGTCTGTCCCCTGTTCAAAACCTCCAATGGTGCCACACTGCCTAGAGGTGGGTTTTCCAACAGGCTGATCACAGAGTTCTGCCAGATGGATCATAAAACCACATTACCACATTCTTTGGGGCTTCCTCCTCTCCAATGTTGTGACTCACACAACTGAAATGCACAGGGAGGGCTGCCACACCAGTCACTTACTTGCATTTCAAATGCTCCAGATTAAAGAGAATATGAATGATTAGAAGCTTTCAGCATGTCCCTCTTCACTGCCACATCCCATTCATTAGGGGGAGTTGGCTAGAAACCACAGAGATTGAAATACCAAAGCCTGCCTACAAACTCCTAATTCTTCCCTTGATCCTTGTGGCTTTCTGACAGAATGTTCCTTTTATCAAAATATCTGATACTTTTTTCAATTTCTTTCCTGAACAAATATTCAAAATATTGGACTGCCCAATTTGAAACACACACTCACAAAATTCCAGAAATGGCAGAGTCTATTGCATGCAAGGCAAATTCCTTACTCATAAAGTTCTTCATAATTTGGTCCCACTTCCCTTTAACCTTATTTCCCACTGCTTTTCAACATCCGTGAAGTCATCCTTGGCCACTCACACCATTTCCTCATCATCCAAATGTGCTCATTCTACTATTCATTCATTTAAACATTCCTGCCCAATTGGTCATCTGCAGAGTTGACCTGAATGTTAAACAACTATGTCTCCTCAACTAAAACTATAAAATATATTGAAACCTATGTGAACAATGAGATAGTGTACAAGTAATCTCTTTAGTGCAATGCTGAGAACATTGGTTTATAAGTGCTCCCTACTGCAGTGAAGCTCCTAAATGAATATTGCACAATATGATAACCTCCTACTAAAAACAGCTAAACATAAATACTCCTCCATGACGCAGTTCCAGGATTGTAGACCTTAAATAGTTTTGAGATAACTTCATCCAATTCTCTCACTTTGCATTCAACTGATGCATATATCATAATTCTTTGTATTGATAATTATGCAGTGTGTGTGTGTGTGTGTGTGTGCACATGCGTGTGTTGTGTCTTAAACTAGATCCCTTCCTTAACGGTAGAAAAATGTCTTATATAGCTTTGCATTTTCTTGTGGTAGATATTTATTTGACACATGATATATTGACTAGATGAGAAATTCAAGATTTTTTAACTAAATATTACTAGAATTTACATAAATTGTTAAATCTAATTTAAGAGGAATTGTGGCCACAATTAAATGTAAAAGTAGCCAATGGGGAATAGGCACAGAAATAAATTTTACATCCCCCCCCCCCAAAAAAAAACCCTGGAGCACAAGAAATATGATATACAAGAGAAGACATGGGAATAACGAACAAAAATTTAAAATGTTTTTATTTAGTCATTTTTTTTTCTTGGAAAATGACTTTAAGCAAAATCACAGAATAACATAAAAGTAAAACATTAAAAACATGGTTTTAGAGAAAATCCAAGTATACTACAGGATTTTGTACAACGAATTTTTTAAAAAGAAGTCTTTTATGACAGAAATTTTAACGAAATCACACACTAAAAATTCTACACACGATTATCTATAATTTCGACTAAACTGCTTATTTTAAACAAATAGTTGCTATTCTAAGGTGAATTAATTAGGAACTATATTTGTTTTCTTCAGATGTACGACTGCAACCAAGTCATGCGTAAAGTTTATTAAAGCTTGATAATTTTTTCAATAGCACTTCAGACTCTGTATTCAATCCAAATACACATATACCAAAAATATCTGCTGTACTCCAAGTTTTGAGTCTTCAAAATATGTTTAATTGTGCAAAAACTTGTTAAACACTGAAGAGTTTGTTTGCCTAATTTATTATCTTAGAAAGAGACTAATTTTGGTAAAGATAGAGAGTTTCTAATATTGAAATTTAATGAACACAGACACGTACCAACCATCTCTGGATTCTAAGTATGGAGGTGAGGGAGGTGTTTCCCTTCATATCAGCTCTGCTGTGGGGAATTCAGAAAAGTGAATTGCATTAGTAGTAGAAGGACAAAGGAGAGAGCAGGACATCTCACCTGAGGCCAGACAAAGGCTTGCCATCGAAGTCACCAGGACAGGGGTGATTATTTTTGCTGGTCCATCTCATGAGTTTCCATTTCATCATCTGTACAATGCTTGCACCCTGATCTTTGTGTTCCTTTTGTTTAACATTCCTAATGCCATAGAACAAGGTCAAGTGCCCTGAAACTGCCTGAATTCAGATACAATGAGTCTAGGAACCTATGTAAACACTCAAAGACATTTTAAAAGTTCTTTTTAAAGATCGCATGTGATCTTTATAACAAAGGAGACTTTTTTTTTTTAAACAGACTGCCTTATTTGAAAATTCTAATTATTTTGCCTATACTTAAGATGTCTGGTACTGTGCTGGTGAGGAGAGATACTTGGATGAACAGGACATGGTTATGTCCTTTAGACTCACAGTCTAGTGGGAGAAAACAGTGAAGAACACAAATTAACAGGGCATTATGTTAGAGAAACACTGGGATCTAAGGGAACTCAAATTAGGCAAGAAAAACTAAGCTTTGAGAGGACTTGCACAAAGTAAACAATCTCTTGAAACAAATCTCAGGTGATGAATAACAACAAAATAGAGATGGAAATAATGGGGAAGATGGCATCCACCAAGAAACAGGTTTCAATGTGTGAAAAAAGTGGGAAACACCAGAGCATAGATTGCAGCAGGTAGGGATTTACTTAGCAAACTTACAATACACACATAATCTATTTAATTAATTTCTTCCTGCTCAGGATATCTCCTTCTGGTCTTGTTATTTTCACTGATTGATCAAAAGGACATTGAAACACAATTATTTGAGTTTCTGTACATGCGTCCTGTCCTGAGATAAACCAAGTCTCTTGAGAAATTCATTCTTCCAAGCATTCTTAGCCCTTTCCTTTCTCCTTTGCTTCTCCTCTGGTGGCCTCCAGATGGCACAAGGGAAGCTCATGTCATCTCATTGTGTAAGAGAAGCAGTGTCTTGCCTCTGTGTGGTCCTTTTCTACAAGCTCTTACTAATTTCCATTGCATGATGCTTTCCCAACTGGTCTCTGGATGTCATTCAGCTGCTATAACTTGTGCAAATTCTCTCTGTATGGGCTAATGTGGGTGAGCATGGATTCTGGAAAACTGGAGTATGGAAGTCCCCCCCTATGCCTAGCACACCCAACTCAACTATCTTTATATGCCAGTGATTTTAGAGGGTCCATTTCAGAACCTTTGCTATGGACTTCATTAGCCTCATATGGTGGCTTTCTCCTGGCTGACCCTTAGAGACTCCCACAGCATCCCATGGTGACCTCTGAGTCTCTTCTGACATTTGGAGGCTATGAGAAATAAGGAATGCCAGGCTCTCTCACTGTCTACTTCACCCTGCCAGGGTCTGCTGATTCTGCAATGTGTTGATATAGGGACTGAATTAAAGAGCTTGCAACCTTCTCATGCTATAATCTCAAAGTATAAAGGAAGTAGCTCTTGAACTCTCCCAAACCATCCTCAATGTTTGACAGCCTCCACTTGAGTGGGTGGAGGGGTCAGAAGGTAAGGCATTCACGTCTAAGTGATCACCTCTCTCTTTCTTTCTTCCTCCTAAAAAGATGGGCTCTGTACCCTTTCTGTTAGAGATGTATTTCCCATGTATTATTTTTGCTATTATTTCCTTCACTTTTTTCTACCCTTGCCTTAAAAGGAGAAAAGACTGCAATAAAAAGATGTGAGATTGCTGGGAAGGAAAAATTTATTAGTGACTATCCAAAAAATATTGTCTTCATTAAGCATATTTAGAGAATTACACATAGTTTTGTGTAGTGGCCAATTAATTCCTGAAGGCACACACACCCAAATTGGGAACTAATGCACTTTAGCAATTTCAGCTAATACAAAAATCAGGAAAAGAGCTTCACAGTCACACATTTTTGTGATTTAAGGAGGTGGTTTAGTGAGTAGAACAAGAGCTTTGAAATCGTATTATTTGGGCGCAAGTTCTATATCTACCATCTACTTACTGTGCACCCATGGGAAATTCACATTGCTGCTTCTGATGCTATAGTTTCCTCATCTACATAAAAGCCAAAGCAATAGTACTTTAGATGGTGATTGTGATAATTTATTAATAATTATATATAAAAATTTAAAAGAGTGGCTGGCATGCAGAGAACAATAAAAAATGTTAGCTCTATTAGAATTATTATATGAAAATAAAGCTTGTTATTTCCTAATCTGATGAAAAATATCCATCATAACCCATAGTGAATGTGTGATATCTGTGATGAATCCTTAGCAACTAAGGTTATTCCTGGAAATGTAGTCATTTTTCTTCTGGTGGAATAGGGACAAATAAATGCCATGTTGGAGCTCATGGATATTTAGACACACAACCTAGAATGAGAAGGCTTAGTCACATCAGTGAGGGATTTTAGATTATCAGCATGTATGTTTATTTACCTGAGAAGCAGTAGGCACACAATGTTTTCATTTTCTCTTTATCCATTTGAAAATAAATTCATTCCTTTGATGCATATTTACAACTTTCATTGAAGATGATGGAAATCTTGGAGTGAATTCAGAGGGCAAAATGAGGCCCTAACAGAGAACAGCCTAAGCACTATGACAATTTGTTTACCCCAATCACATAGCATAACTTGAATGAGCATTCTTATCCAGTAGTTTAATCCCTAGATACTACAGAAAGTAGAGAGGCACCTTGAGATTGCCCTGAAAATTAGGTTTTAGTGGAGACTCAAGTGTGACTGGACACCTCCATGATTATACTTTAATATCTCTTAACTATGCCATTTGCTACATGGATTTTATTTTTAAATTAGCCAAATATTTTTCATCTGCAAACAACAAGAAATGGTTTATGACAACTTTTTTCAGGCTTGTTGATCTCTGAAAAGTCTAGAAACATATTTAATGAAATGTCAATTTGAAAGGAAATGAAAAACCCTTAATTGCTATTCAAGAATGAACATGGGGAAATACGGTAATAAATCCCTACAATGTTCAAAGTTTTAAAGAAAAAAAAATTAAGTGACATAATTTACTTTAACTTTTTAATATAAGAGTGATTGGAAGAATTAAATTCCAATATAAAAGGTTAAAACATAAATTGCATACCAA
>JAJEJO010001386.1:43984-72953 GCA_020662805.1 Glaucomys volans | reverse complement strand
CTCCATTCTTGCCATCTTTCCCCCCCACATTATGCATCATCATTCATTTATCAGAGAGACCATTCGGCTTTTGGATTTATGTGATTGGCTGATCTCACTTAGCATAACAGTTTCCAACATCATCCATTTTGTGTACAACCAGTGAAACAATAGCTGTACTCCATTTGTGTTCAATAAAAAAAATAAATTAAAAAAAAAATATTAAAAAAAATAAAAATAAAGTTAAATGTAGTGAATATTTAAAAAAAAAAAAAAAAGATGAGAAGCCAAACTTTAAACTTGTAATTGCTATAAAAAATCCACATTATTTCTGGAGAATGGATGATTTGCTGAACAAAAGATTTTCTGGAAAGAAGTAGCCTCATGCACACTGAAAGAGTTTTCAGCATGATAAAGTTACTTCATTCTCACACTGAGTAAGGAAATTCTCAAATTTGACACAGCAGGTTTAGAGTGGGTTGTGATCAAAGTAAACTTTCTTGTCTCTGAATCTGTTTTCTGTCTCCTACCGTATTTTCTAAGTGTGAAAATAAGGCTTTGAGAAAGCTTTGTTTTCACTGATATGGATACCAGAAATTGCTATTTGTATAGCATGAAGATAATAGTTTCAATCTTTGAGCAACAGATCAGACTCTTCCTCACTAATAAAATCTGTAAAGCATTAGAAGTTACAATGTAGCTCTGTGCTCAGTAGAAATCATCACATGCAAGGTATTTTTCAATAACTGAATGAAGAAAAATAAAGTTATAGAGTCATAAAATGTAATACCAAAATGCAGATCTATGCATTCAAATCACAAAAAAAGAATATTTAAAGGAAATGAAGGCATTTATTTACATTTATAAATTTTTTTTTAAATTGGGACTTTAGAAATGAAAAGTATTTTGAATACTTGCCATTTTATCATGAAACTGCAGTCACTATTATCCTGCTTTGTGAAATGGAATAGGCCAATGAATCATTTGTTTACAATGACTTAAGACACATTATAGCGTAATTTCTTAGGTACTGTAATACGATTAGAATTTGCATACAGCCACAAAGTCAGCACTGCTCAAAACATAAAGTCATCAGAATTTACTAACCTAGAAATTGATCTTTTTCTCTCTTGTTAACCTTTTTATAGTACTGCTCCCCCAAAGAGTAACAATGTATTACATAAATTAAGAGTCAAACCACATACTTTATATTAATTACAATTTTTTTCCAACTTCACAAACTTTTATTTTGTTCTTTGGGAAATTTATGTACTGTTTTCAAACCCCACACAGAGTAATTTGTCAGTCATATACTTTCTTATAAAAGAACCCACTTCAATATATCATGTATTCCCCATGTATGAGCATCTGTTTCCAAAGACAGTTGGGCCAAGTGAAGTTACTAGTGTTAAAAGACACACAGATGATAGGATAGATAGATAGAGACATATGTGACAAAGCCCCACAGATAAATCCTTCTAAAAGAAGCTCAGGAGCTATAAAACCTATTACTTGGATTATACTTACCTCAAAATCAGTTCTCTTAATAATATTATGTTTATGAGAAATCATGCATAAATTCTTTTGCCTAAAATAAGATTTTTAAATTTCCAATATGGAGTAAAAATGACAAACCTCAGAGAGCAAAAAATACTGGGCATCAGTACAAATTTTTGATTAACAGGCTGATGGGACAGTGGAGGCAAAGGTGAAGACAAAGCGATGATGTTTTTATAATGTCATGTCTATATGCAAATTTTAAAAATGATAAATAAAAGAGTAATAAAACTGTAGGAAAACACATTTCTAACTTTCTTATAATGTGAAATAATTTCTCCATACTGCATTCAATTTATAGGGCAAAATCACCATATAGTTTCTATATGGAAATGTACTTGCCTATTATCCCAAGGTTATCATTTTTTTCAAGCATGCAAAAATTAAAGTTTTTAAAATGTTCCTTAAACTGATTTTATTAAAACAGTCAAAACCACTAAGAATTATTTCATTGGCCAATCACTCTAACCTTACCCTGTATATTACAGCTTGAACTAACCAATCAAAATGCAAAATATTAGCAAGGTCATAGTAGTATAACAAAGCATACTACTATATTTCACAGATTACAAAAGACATTAAAATTCTGATACCCCATTCATAAGGAAAAGATTGTAATGAGAATAGAAAATGGCACAACATTAATTCATTGTGTGACAAAGAATATAATGAGAATGGGAAATAGTACAAACATAACTCATTCTTGTTACAGTTTTAAGATTGTAATGTCATGGTTCATATCACATACTTAGCAAGAAGGTGGTAGCCAACGTGTTGCAATATTCAATGGCTATTCTGAATTTAGTGAGAGCATTATTATATATAACTATGTATATATGTAAAACATTTTTAAACTTTCATTTTTAGGAATGTTGTATTTAAAAATGAAACAATGTTGCTAAAAACTTTCATTTGAAAAGATAGCATGTGTATGACTGAAGTGTCATAAATCCACCAGACAAGTGAAAATAAGAAATTAGAATGTACTATTGGATGCATTTAATATTTTGAAACAGAATAAAAGATATTGGTAAACAATTGTCTTAAATAATTGTATAATGCAGTGACTGAATTGAATAAATATTCAAGATTACATGTTAAATCAGGGTGTTTGCAGAGGGGTTGCAAGTCGCTGATCATTCTGCACTCTGACTTGTCTACAGAGAACAAAGATGCCCTCCAAAAGCACTAGAGGCAGTATTCTAGTAACTAAAGGACATTGGGAGATGAAACTGCTGCTATTTTGCCATCAAAATATAATTTCAAATTGCAATATCAAAAGTCTAATGAATATGTGTGGCCAGGAAGACACTTCCAAAAAGTCTAAAAAGTTGTTTTTATGCAATTATAAAGACGGATTATCACAAACGTCGTGTGTGTATGTGTATGTACTTACTGTGCATTCCTTTCCCCCTGGTTGATTCTACTTCTAATTACATAAGCAGTGGTTAATATTAAGATTAGCTTTAAACTTATTTGCATTCCTTAAATAAATATCCAATAACATGCTGGGATGTAGGGTCAAATTTAATTAACCCAGGATTTAAAAATTGACATAAATTATCCCCAAAATAGATAAACCACACATTTTTAATTGAGTAGTTGGCATGGGAATATTTCACTTTTAAACATCTTTAGTTTACAGGGAAAGTTGAACGCAAGAAGAAATTTTATAAAGTGAATAATTACCTTTGTTAAAAATGTGTTTGATGAGGAAAAAAAGTGCTAGTGTCACCATTAAACCAATTTCTCACCTAAGAATCTGCTTAAGACTGTATTTACCATATTTTTAAAATATAATTAAACAATGTTTTAAAAGCAATATTTCACAAAATCTAAAGTTCTGATAACTTTATAGATTTCAATGATTATTTAGTACCTTGTTCTATAAATCAGGTTTCTGTTGGATAGCTAAAAATGACATGGAAATACAGGCAGATTTTTTTATTATATGTAAGTAAGGCTCAAATCAGTAGTAAAATTAACTTGGTGAAACTACCAAGTTCCAGTTCAGGGTGAAATAGTTTTGAGATTACATTGTCCAAAACCAACTGTCTCTAATGGATGATCAGGATCTCTTTTTGACAACTCTCTCTGTGACACAGAAAACTCATATCTATTTTAGTTGTCCCCTAATAATTATGGTCTTAAAGGAAGTGAATAAACCTGTAAATTCTGTTTTAGAGTCTTGCCATCATGATCTCAAAGACCAAGCAGATTCCAAGAAGTGAGATAGATGTCTGCAATATTGGGAAAAAATTTATTTGGCCCCACAAATATTAAAAGAAAAATAAAGTGCATTAAGATTAGTTCTGATGAATTTCAACAACTATGGGTTCCCAGTTCAGGGGATCCAAAGAACAGTTTTAATATATAATTACAATGCCTAAAAACAGACTTTTTTTGTTGTGTATTTAGAATGTGTGGGTTGAATTTGCTGTAAACAATTGGGCTATTTCTCTGTATTATAATACATATCTAAGATCTTTATTCTAGTTTCTTCATTTTTTCAAATGAAAGTTTCAAGATCAGTTAATTTATTGCAGAAAACAATGTGATGCTTTCTCAACCACGGAAGAGTGTACTATAGTTTATGCACATAAGCAGCTTTATGTATCTAACATGACTTTGCCTCTTTAACTTTTAACGCACCAATTAAGATGTTCAAATCTTAGATTTAAATAGCTGTCTATGACTGCTGACGGTTGATTTATTTCCTGATAATCATTGGAGCTGCTAAGTGAAAAACCAGAGGAAGCATCTCTTCAAGAACACTGCTCTTCTGCATAACACTTGCTGAATTCAGACTGTGGAATTGTGATGGGAAAAAGTGCTAATGTGACATTTTCAAAATCTGAAGACATTGCTCCTTTTCTTAGACAATTGTTTTTCATCATCTAATAAGCATTTTTAGCCATTATTAATATATCATCATCCAGCAGAATCTGTGAGGATTGGTCCCCATAGACACTAAATCTGTGGATGCTCAAGTCCTTATGAAAAATGACACAGTACTGTCAGATGTGATGGTGTATGCCTGTAATCCCAGCAACTCAGGAGGCTGAGGCAGGAGGACCACAAGTTTGAGCAAGTTTGAGGACAATCTCAGCAACTCAGGGGAGACACTATCTCAAAAAAGAAAAAGAAAAAAAAAAAGAAGGCTGAGGATATGGCTAAATGGCTAAGAGGTAAATTGCCTCTAGGGTCTATCCCCAGAACTTTAAAAAAAAAAAAAAAGGCTCAGCCTTTGCGGATTCTCCATAGTTGGTTGAATCCACATATGTGAAACTTATGGATATAGAAGACGGACTTTACTAACCATTGCTTAGGATTTGGTATCCAAACTGAACTTTTGACACTAAGACTGAAGATATACTACAAGTTTCTAAAATTGCAGATATGGCACAAAGGCAGTAATGTTGGTAAATCAACTTTTCACAAGGAAGTCAAATGTATTCGTCCCTGGAGTAGATTGAATAATGTTTCTCCAAAGATGTTCACATCTTAAATGCTAGAACCTGTGATTATTTTACTTTAGATGGCAAAAGAGACTTTGCAGATATGATGAATTTAAAGATGCTGAGATGGGAAAATTGTTCTGGTTGATCCAGTTGGGTCCAGTCTAATCACGAGAGTCTTTATATAAAAGTGGAAAGCAAAAGAATCAGGGATTTGAAGAGCTATGCTGCTGGCTTTGAGTATGGAGGAAAAGGCCAGCCACCAAGGAAGGCAAGTGGAAGAAGACAGAGAAGAGGGCAGGTCCTCCTCTAGAACCTCCAGAAAGAACATGACTTGTCAACATCTTGATTTTTAACCAAGTGAAACCTTTTTGGAATTTCTGATCTTTAAAACCATAAGATAATATATTTGTATGAATTTAAGCCACCAAATTTGTAGTTGTCACAGCAAGCAATGGAATAACTACTACCCCCAACATTGTTTTAAAGAAAACTGGTATCTTTAAAGACCAGTTTCAACATTCATCTGTTTAAAATATGCAAACAGATAAGATTATTTTAACTAAAATTGTGCAAATTAAAACTGTACCATAAAACTGTGCTTTATTAAAATTTACCACCACAAAGACTTTGCATTTTACAATTGAAAATTTCTTATTGTTAGAGTTCAAAGGATCATTTCAAATTAGGTACATATTTAAATGTCCTTCCTTTGAAAAGGAATTTGCAATATTGCAATTTATTCCATTTCTTCTTCAGCATAGTTAATGAAAGACAGAATCATAACAGAATAAAACAACTAAGAAACAAGAATTCTAGTTGCAATTCCTCTGTAACTGGCTCCTAGGACAGAGAAGTCTTACTATATGCTTATTCATTGGCTGCAATTATCCTTGGGGAATACGTCTCATCACCTGATTGTACCGTTGGTAAATTTCCTTATTTTGCAGTCTTTATAGAGGAAAGATACCCATCATCATAAATCTTAAATATCTTTGCCAGTACAAGTGAAAATACAAGCTCATATATGTTAACAGCTGTACAACAGCCTCTTGGGATAAATGTATTATAGATGTAGAACAGTCATAATAGCACTCACAATCTCATTTTTCCCATTTCATAGATTTTATACCTGCGCCATCTGGGCAACACACCTGGATGTACGACAGGATACTTACAAGGTCTGGCTTTCTAAATGGTCTTTCCTGGCCTCAGATTTTTGTGGATTCTTTTAATTCTGTGTTTCATGCTGAGCCTAAGTGTCCTATCTATGTTATGATGCATGTAAACATTAATATTGGAAAAAGGCATATTTTGTTGTGAAAAAAACATGGGATTTAGTTTTATGCAATATAAATGAATGAAATCAAGCATTTGTTGTTCTCTGCATTAATAAGGAGAATTTGGCCAAACTATTGAATAAATGCTCCTGTTCGCATTTTTCTCAAAATTGGAGAGAAAGTCAAAGTTACTGTTAGAATTCAATAAGATACATGTGCCTGGAGGGGATTTGTTTGAAGGAATGTTTACCTAAATAGTATTATCATTTTATTGGTGATATTTATTCAAATTTAATAAGATGTAATTGAATGCAAAACATTTTTGTTTGACCCCTTTCCAAATTTTAATTCTTATTCATTTTTGTGCTTTTTTCCCCATTCTGCATTTTTTTTCCAACTGTATTACTAGTATGTCCAATTTCTATATATTTGAGGTAGAAAAATTAGAGTATGTAGCAGAAAGGAAGATGTAATTTAAATTGATACAAATCTACCTCAGAATATTTCTTCATTTTCTATTCTTGTTTTCCTGTTTTGAGAAAGGCAACTCTGTGACCTTCAAAGGAATCCAATCTAAAGAAATATCTAGTGCTTCCCAACATGATTATTATTAATGTAGCATATTTCAATGACTATTCCTGGTACTGACCAAGTCTTCCATTTTAACAAACTTGCTGGGTGGTTTTCTCCTTGTCTTTTTTTTTTTATTTATTTTGGTTCATTGTATACAAATGGGGTACAGCTGTCGTTTCTCTGGTTGTACACAAGTAGAGTCATACCATTTGTGTGATCATACGTGTACATAGGGCAATGATGTCTGTCTCATTCTGTTATTATTCATACCCCCCTCCACGAACCTACCCCCCTCTTTTTCCCTATGCAATACGTCCTCCATTCTTACCTCCCTCCTACCCCACATTATGTTTTATCATCCACTGATCAGAGAGATCATTCGGCCTTTGCTTCTTTGGGATTGGCTAATCTCACTCAGCATGACCATCTCCGTCATAGAGCACTTGCCTGGCATGTGTGAGGCCCTGGGTTCAATCCTGAGCACTGCATATAAAAAAAATAAATAAGTAAAATAAATGTTCTCCTTGTCTTTTGTATGGGCACTCCTACTCCTTTGCAAAGGCTTTATGTCTTCTGGCACCAGGACCCTTAAGCTGTCCTCAACAGTTGATCATCCACTCCTGCAATCTCCCTGGAAGCATTCTGTTTTCACTCTCTTTTCCAGAGAAGCTGCATCAGCACTTATTGTTGGAGGAGATTTGTTCTCCCAAACACTAATTGATTAACATGAAACATGGCTGATGAGCTGTGAGTTGTGTCCAATCTCATTTCAAGCCTTGGACCTGGCCTCACATATGACCTAATTTTTCCCTATGGGAAATGATTTAATAAAAATCAATTTTAACTTCCAGGGGCAAGAAACAAAAATAAATGGAGAAAAGCAATATTATTCTTTTTAAAATTTGTGATTATATTAAATAAATATCATGTGGTAAGGAGGCGAGCACCTGAATAATTGAACTAGCATCAGTTTTGTTGAAGTATAATTATGCACATACACACTTTTATTCTAACTTTAAGAAATTAGTATTCAGAGAAATACCATTATGTAGCATTTCAAATGTGCATCTTCAGGTTATGCTGCTTCCATGAGAATCAGCACTGATATTATGGTTTTATCTCTAAGCCCACTGGTTAAGTGTGCAATTGCTGGTCATCCTTTTCCCCATTTGGGGGCTATAATGCTAGAAAAAAAAAAAAAAAAACCCAGACATCTTTTCTCCCCATTACGTGCAGTTAAGTTCCTGTTTGCAAGTGTTATTTATAAGAAAGGCAGCAGGACTGGGAAACAAACCAAAGAAAATAGTGTTAGCATAAATGCTTCGAAGGAGACATGTGTTGCTAATGGCTTTTCAGAAACCATAGGGAGTGAGGGAGTAACACTTCCACTCCATTGAGCTGGCTTAATTTTTTTAAGTCATGTGAACTATTTGAAGAGCTTTATAGAATTTCACTTCTGAATTAGGACTTTGTTACTTTAGAAGTGGCTGTTACTATTCTAATAGTCAGCATGAATGGCAATAAGAAAATACAAAGGGAAAAAATTCAAGACGTAACTTCTGGAAATGCATCTGCCATTTTCATGGTGGTCAGGCACACATCCAGGGCAGCAACCATTCTTCCATGGTGATAAATATAAAAGATGACTTTGAGGAAAACTATGCATGTAGATGAGGATCACACTAGGACAAAGTCATAATTTTACATGGAGCTGAGGAAGAAGGTAGTAGTTCAAACTTTCCCGGACACCTCTTTTAAAATGGATTCACATCATCCAAATCAGTTCTACAAATCATTTCTAACCAGAGGGAGGGGGAAGAAAATTATTTTTCAATCTTTAACATTATTATGGTGCCTATCTTTAACTTAGGAAAGGAGAATCAATAGAACAGTAAGTTTGAATCTTTTGTGTGTGGTGCTCATGCTGTATATAAACTACATGGAACTTCCTTGTTCATTAGTAAAGGTATTTGTACCCTTTTTACAAATTATTGATAAGGAAGCCATATATAGCGAAATGAAGAGAAGTTTGGAGACTTGAATTCTAAGATTTGCTGAATGAATGAATCTGCCATAAACCAATAGTGTTACTCTGTGTCATTTAATTTCCTTGTCCTGGATATTTAGACTATGAGACAAATATTTTTAATTCATGTACCTGTATCTTTGGCTTCCAGAATTATATGACTTTTATCATGAAGGTACTATTTTAAGTTAGCATGGAAATTAAATTCAGGGTTTCAGAGAAGAAGTTTAGGAGAAAAAAATTCCAAGCCCCTCAGCAAAGACAGAAAAACTAAAAACCTTTATGAGTTTGTCCCAGTCCTCTTCTAATTCTCTGACCCTGGCAGTATGTGATGACACCTCACTCCCAACCCTCAGATCTACTATTGTTGTCTGTGCTATAGAAAATTTGTCAGATGGTTTTTTAAAAGTAGTTATTATTGTTGATACCATTTTTTCTGTAAGTCTCCAGCAAGGACTTTGAGACATATGTCATTTGAGAAAAAATTTTCATTTTATTTCTACCAGACTATTTAAGAATTCTCAGCTACTAGCCATTCATTCTACTCCCAAACAACTTTACTTAAGAAAAAAATACAAATGTTGGAGAAAGCAGGTTATTTTGTTTGTAAGTAACAATTGTCTTCTTGAGTTTTTATATAATCAAAGCTTACAGATCCCCAATTCATTTGAAAGCAAACTGAGCTGAAAGTTTAATTTTCATAGATAGGTGGTATATTAAAGGGTTGGATTCTAGGGGAAATCTGCAGCACAAAGGTACAGATTTTATCTCATCAGTGAAGAAAGGCTTATACTTTTTAAGTAGGTGTTTCTTTGAATAATCTAATCACTAACTAGTAAGGTTTTATTGAATATCTGTTTTGACTTCCAGGTCATTAATTCTCAACATCCTGTTCTAAGATATAAAGTCAAATCTGGTAATGGTTATTTAAAAAAATAAAAAAGATGGTCTATCTGAAGTTCAATTGAATATGAACTTTTATGGAGTGTCTGGAATTTCCTTCAGTGCTATGCAATGACAATAACGGCATCCTGGATTCTGTTAAATAGAAGACAACTGAAGAAATTAGAAGAGAGTACTTATTCTCTCTGGGTTGTGAAAGCTCATTTTTCTAATATAGGAAAGGCTTTGATAGTTGTGTGGAACATTGGGAGCATTTATTTTATGACTTTGATTGAGCTTTCCAGGTCATGCCTACTGAATTTTGGATCTTCCCCCAGCCATTCATCTTTTGATCTTACAGTTTATATTGTTTCCAGAAACTTTCAATAAAGTCAATACTGAATTTTTCACTTGGATAAGCTGCTGATTCTTTCCTTTTAATAAAACAAAGGAATTTCTCCAAAAATCAAATAGTTAAAAAATAGTCTGAACATTTAAAAGGTGAATTTAGTTTAAAAAATCATATACATATATATGTGGGGAGTGAGATTAATAAAATTAAATACACAATGGAATTATATAGTTTAGGAGTTTGATATTGGTGGCTTAAAAGTATACACAAATGGAGCTTAAGATTTGAAAGTCTATTTTGAAGCAGATATTAAAGACAGTGATTTTTAAATAAAAAGAGCAGGAGGAGAAACACCTTGATGAGACAGGGAGGGTGACTTTGAGTCTTCACCCTGCCTTTACCTGCCAAGGATTCTAACACATCCCTTTTGGACACATCCACCTCCCAACTCAGATACCACAGCTCATACTAGTCAAGTCCTCACTGACCTCAAGAGTGATAACACTGCAGAAGAGTCAAGAACCATCGCAGTTCAACAGACAGTGCACACCTAGTGCCTGGGAGGGCTGCACACAACCTAAATAAAAGATCCTGAGAAGGAGAGATCATTTCCCCCCTGAAATATGCTTTTGGTTTTTCAATTTTGAGAGAATTATAGGTACAAGAAATATTTCCATTTCTGCTTCACTGCACTATTAAAGAAAAAATAAATAAATAACAAGGGTGAAGGAGTGAGGAACAATGAGAATTGCCACTTGGTCTCAGGCTTGCAGACCCAGTGGATCCAGGGTAAATGGAAGGCAAATGTCCTGTCTGAGGAAGAGCAGCTGCTCCTCATTTCCTACTGTTGGTTACCACGAAGAATTGCGGGCTCAGCATTGCCAGACCTAATTTTTTTTCAAAAGATACTTTTAATATGTATTTTATATGAAATCTCACACATTTTAAATGTTAACCACTAATTTAGAAAATATTTTAATAGTGTGAGGCAAGCAAGGCTCAATTGCTGGTTACTCATTTGGAACTTTTGATCTGTAGTCTTATTTTACTAGGATCAGATGTGTGTGTGTGTGTGTGTGTGTGCACGTGCACACGCACACTATAAATCCTCAAAATCAAGAATCAAAGACCAAGAATAGTATACGAGAAGGACAAAATCAGAGTTCAAAAACAAATGATCTGGGTTGTGGGTTATCTTAGATGAGGTACAATTTTCTGTATCCCAGTTTCCTCTCCCGTAAATATGAGTTGGATTAAATGACTTCTATGCTGTATTCCATCCAAAAAGTTTTATAATTTTAAAATCCATAGGGCACTCCTCACAATAGTTTGGAAATGCATGTTTTCACCACAGGTCAGGATTTCCACGTTTAGAAGCAGTCAGAGGTGCAATTAATAAGAACTATTGGCCCAAACTCCTCCTTTTTTCTCCACTGTTTTTTTTTTTTTTTTTTCTTTGTGTGTGTGTTAGCCAATGTTCTATGTCACTTAGGCCCATGCTCTTATCTACCATGCTATATTGCATTGCACACACGTGTCTATGGAAAAAAAATTGTAAAAGCTACAAATCTACACACTCTATCACTCCAGAAAACAGCACAAAATTCATTTTAGAAAATTGCACTCTTTGCTTCATCATATGTTCTACATTAAATAACTACAATATTTTAAAGGTCATTTTGTACATTTTTTAAATTTGCGGTGTTCATATCTTTCTCTAGAACACCTGCTCAGCAGTTCCATTGAAATCACTTTTCCAGCTGTCACATGGTTATGTCCATTTTCTCTTTCAGTGGAAGTTCTTCAGCAGAACAGCAGAGTAGAACCACATACTTCTAAAAAGCTACAAAAAATTGAAAACAGATTTCTGTTGCTTTATTAAAAAATAAATATGCATAGTTGGTTACAGGTATATCACTGTTTTGTCTAATCCAGTGACTCCTAAAATAAAATGCACATCTGAATCACCAGGATGCTGTTAAAAATTGATCTCAACCTTAGAGATTCTGCTTTCTATTTAAAGATAGGAAATTACTATTGTGGTCTAACACCTTTATTGAAAGATGCAGAACTGGTTAGAAAGAGAAGTTCAATGGTTTGAAAATAGGAATTCATTTGACTTTTTCCTTGAGAAGGTTGTAATTGGACTAACTAAAAGCACTTCTAGAAAAATACTAAACTGGCTGTAAATTCAAATCTTGATCTAGAGTTCTTTCCAGTTGTTTTCTTTCTTTAAATCCAAATAAAGGTTGCTTTCCTATTAGATTATTTGTAGATATTAAGTGTAACCTCATTGCACTTGAAGGCTTATAGCTACAATTAGTAGAGATTGACAAATATGTGTTCAGTATTTTTTATGGACTGTAATGTTTCTTCCCCAAATTCATATACTGAAGCTCTAATCCCCAGTGCCTCAGAAGATAAATGCATTTGGAGACAGGGCCTTAAAGAGGTGATATAGTTACAATGAGACCATTAGGGTGGGTCCTAATCCAACATAACTGATGTCTTTATAAGAAGGAGAAATTGGACACACAAGAGACATCAGGATGCTCCTGCCCAGAAAAGAGCCATATGAGGACATAGAGAAGGAAGCCATCTGCAAGCTGAGAAGAGAGGCCTCAGAAAAAACAAACCCACTGATACCTTGATCTTAAACTTTCAATCTGCAGTCCTATGGGAAAATAAATCTGTGTTTCATAAGCACCATTCAGTGTGTGTGTTTAATGACAACTCTAGGAAATCAATGTACTATTGTTGATAAAATCAACAACAAACATATATAAACTGTCTTATGTTCATTACAATTTTTCTAGACCTCTGAAAGTATATTTTTCCATAGAAACAATGTAAAAATGTAAGTTGTACAGTTGACTAAGGACTCAGTAGTGAATGAAAGATAAAAAAAACAAATTGTGTTCAACACAGACACTATAAACAGGGTTTGGTGAGGTAGGTGGGTAATGAGTAAAATTTCAGGGCCCAGGAACCAGAAAATGCCAGAAACAACTCATGTGAAGATCTTCAGTTAATGTGTTTTTACTGGATGGCTTTTTCTCTTTTTTTCTCCCTCATATACTAATTTTCTGAAACTCTGAATCCAACTTCCATGCTAATTTGAAATAGTGACTTCATTTTAAAAGTCATAAAACTCTGGAGGTGAAAGAGAGGCTACATATAGGTAAGTGTATTAAAAATGTTCCACAGATGACAATATCCAGGACTAGAGAATTACATGATCCATTCAGAGTACAGAATTAGTTCATGGAAGATGCATTCATTCAGGAAATCTTAGAACCCTGTTTCTCAAATCTTTCTATCTTTCACCACATACAGCTTCCTTAAGATGAGTCCAAATGCTCATGCTGATTAGCAGGGAACATTCATGTAATTTACATACAGTATAAGTACCACACAATGATTCAAACTTACTGTTCCATTAATTGGCCTCATCTAGCTAAAGATAATGTTAAAGGATGAATACGATTAAATTTTTTCATTCCTTAGAAATATGAATAAGCTCCAACATACCTAAGAGCATTTCCTGAGAAGTAACCTGGATCAAAGCTAGCCTGGTTGCCCCCTGGGCCAGACTGCATGCTAAGTGGGGACAGATAACTAGCAAAGGAACCAAACAATCAACCCATAGAACGGTGAGACACAAAAAATACTGTTTCAAGCCTTAAGATTTGAGTTGTCTGTTATAACAAAGACCAAATGAAACAGGACCTTTCAAAAAATCATAAAATTAATATCATCATAAAGATAGAAGATGCTATGACTATTAAAATAATAAAAGTGTGCTATGAAAAAAAGTAATCAGATAACAAGAAAAAGTTCTTAGAAATCATAAAAATGCTCATAATGAAATATTCAATAAAGGTCTTGGAAGATAAAGTGGCTAACTTACAGAACTAAAAAACAAGCTATGGAAAATTGGAGAGAAACCATAATAAGCAGAGAATATTAATCTAGGAAGCCCAACAAATATTTTTTAAGTGTTCCAGAAAGAACAGTCAGAAGAAAAGCTACCAAAGAGAATTAGAGAATTTTTATTTATTTATTTATTTTCACTGAAACAGGACACATTTCTTCAGATTGAAAATGGCCAGTCAATAAAACAAAAACCCCTTGCCAAAAACTTTTCACCACATTCCTAAAAGTCTCCAGAGAGAAGAAAAACAGGTCATCTATTATATTAATCATACTAATCTCAGACTTCTCAACAGATATTCTCGATATTGGGGACTTTGGCATAATATCTTCAAAATCTGGAGGGAAATTTTTTCAATAAAAAGTATTACTTTCATCAAGACTTTCAATCAAATGTGACAGTAGAATAAACACAGTTTTAGCTTGCAAGGGTTAAAAAATAGTCTTCTACCCTCTTTGTTAGGTAATGGCTAGATGGGTGTCCATTAGCAAAAGAAATAAGGAATCCACCAGCATGAAACCAACCACAGGATTCAAGAAAGGAGCGCTTCCTTCTGTACAGGACAGCAGCTCAAAGTCTCAGGACACCAGCCTTGCCAGGATGGAGTTGGGGGCCAGAGGATTGAAGGAGGAGCGTGTGTGGGAAAAAGTGAAATAATAGAAATAATTTTGTCTGAGCATGTGGAAAAACACTGGTAAGAGTTTAATAGAGCCATTGGAGCATTTAGAAAAAACATAGCAAAAGACCCATAAAAATTCAATCACATATTTTAAATGATAAGAAACAATAATAAAAAGCAAAAAGAAAATGAATCATAGGCTTTGGTTCCAGAAATATTTCCTCAGTATGGGCTTAAAATAATTATGAGGCAATAATCTGATTTTTCCAGAATCTTTGAAGAGAAAGCTATTTTGGAAAGAATATAAATTCTGAAGGGGAAGAATTCTTCTTTTCCACAGAGGGATCCCCCCGACCCCAGATATAGAGAACTGGAACTTAGTACCACTCAAAAAAAAAAAAAATGAATTGAATGGAGAACTATCTGGATTTTCAAGTAATAAGGCTGGCTTCTCCAGAACAATGGACTTTTTATAATGCTTTTATTAATTATTTCATTCTTGAGCTTCCTTTATAGACTTCCTAGATCAGAGAGGAATACCTGTGAAGTTGCAGATGATGGGACTCTCAGAAAAACAGGGACATTATTTTTATTAAGAAGATCCAACATCTGTGCTTTTTGAGTCATTTGTTTGCCTTTTTTACTTACTCTATTTGCGTAGCACTTATTCATTCATTCTGCAAATATTTATTTCATTTATTTATATGTGGTGCTGAGAATCGAACCCAGTGCCTCACACATGCCAGGCAAGTGCTCTACCACTGAGCCACAACCCCAGCCCTATGCAAATATTTATACATTTACTGAACACCCACAATATGCAGGAACAGTGAAGGACCTGGGGAGGATCTAGTGCAGTTGGGGGGGGAACATGGGGGGACAAAAGCTACTTTTGCTATCATCATGGAGGAAAGTATTGACACTGAGAAAGACAGCCGTTTAACCAGCAAATAAAACCATAATGAGTGTTATGAGCAAAAGTACAGAATACAATGAGAGAATCTCATAAGAAGCATCATGATGATAGGTGGGTACAGATAAAGCTTTAATCTGAAACCTAAAGTAAATAACATTGTCCTATAGTATTATTGGGCACTTACTCTGCAATGCTCTGTATGTGATACATGCAATAGTCCAAAATCTCTATGGGGCAGACACTATCATAATTTCCATCTTACAGATGAGGAAATGGAAGCCTAGAAGTCTCATGCAACTTGACAAAGTCAGTAGTAAGCCGTGATGCAAACTTAACCTGTCTCGGGAGCTTATGCTTAACTCCCGTCCTATGTAGCATATCTAGAAAAATCTCTATGAAGACAGCTCACATTTATAGTGAACTTATTACATTTAGGCATTATATAAAGGCCTTTATGGAAATCATCTTATTTACTTCTCAAAAGACCCTATTGGGTAAGTACAATTGTCATAGACTGAACAATATGGACACAGTATTTTGCTGCTCCTCCCATCAAAAGGTGAGTCTACTTCCCCACAGCATTGTCTGGGATGGCCTTGTGACTTATGACCCTGGAGGTGTGAGTAAGGCCATCTTATTCCCTTGGCCTCCACCAAGGGTACCACCAACTGACTGCAGCAGCCTGATTAAGTCGAGGAAAGGCCAGCAGAAGAATCATCTGGTTAACCCAGAGCATCATGAGAAGTAAAAAACCACTAAATCCTGAAGCATATTGTTATACAGCAATACATAGTTGCTGCAGTTATTTCAGCTCCAGATAGAGAGATGAAGAATCTTATCCAGAGAAGCTGCTGAGAGTCCATCGAGAACTTAAACCCATGTTATACTGCCAGAGGCCAGGTGGGGAGATAGAGAGCAGGGAAAGGAGAGACGGTTTACAGAGGTTTCAGATAGCAAAGAGAACATCGCATGCAAATTCCCAAATAATATGTTTCCTCTCTCTGCCATGTTCAGCAAGAATGCAGCCATTTGCAAACCAGGAAAAGAACCCTCACCAGAACTCAGCCATGCTGGCACCATGGTCTTAGACTTGTTGCCTCATAATTTGAGAAATAAATACCTGTTGTTTGAACCATTCAGTGCATAATATTTTGTCATAGCAGCCTGAGCTGAATAAGACTTCCAAAGCTAGGTAATAAAAACCATTCAGCTTTCTCCTAGCTTCCTCATTCTCCCTCAGAACATGTTCCCAGGGATTCTCAAGCTAATGTGAAAGAAGTCTGGCTGCCCGGAGAGTTGGAGAGACATTGTGGACAGAAAACACTGAGGCAGACAACAAGACCTGAGAAACCCCAGATGTTCTAGCTCCCAGCTGCTTGAGTTTTCCCAGTCCAATTGCCAAATATGCAAGCCAGTGTTCCTTTAGGTGGTTCTGTAGGATAGTTCTCCAGGGAACATGGACTGACCAAGTTCTCCCTTTTCTCACTTATAGTTCTTGAAAACAACTGTAAAATGTTCTGGGAATGCAACATCCTGAGGTAAAGAGGAACTGGCCAGAATAGCCCAGGCTTTGTTCCTGTGCCTTCTAGAAACAGGGCATCCTTTGATGTTTCAGGCCACAGTATCATGTTGCCCCAGGGTGTATAACCCAGACCAGGTCTGGGTCTGTCAGCTATGTTTCCAGGGGACATGTACAGACAAACAGCTTTCCTCAACCTTGGGAGACTGACTCAGTATGAATCTTAGGCTTCTGTTGTCCCTTACTGCCTATCTATCAGTCATAAACCACTTCATGCAACTTGCTACGTGTGCTGGTGTTCTGGCTCTACGGTCTTGGGAAAGTAGTAAAAGTGCAGCACAAGATGCAATGGGCTAAGGTGATGACTTGTGCACAGTTCTTTGCACATTCCAATTCTTAGCCTCAGCACTGTCCCCTCTGGTATCAAAAGAAGCAAAGATGACCTATCTCCACAGGGCTCCACCTAAATTTCATACCTATAAGCAAAATAAGTGTGTTCTGTGTAAGTTGGTTATGCAGCAATTAATACCAGAATTGTCAATGCATTTGATCTCTTCCTCCCTCCTCTTCTTTTCAATTTGCCATTTCCAAGAGAGTAGATTGCCAAGCCTATTAAAATATTGTGTAAAGAAGAAAATATACACTGAGAATAGACTGGAGTGTTTTTCCTCCACACTGGAGTGTGACTTCTGTTCCTGAATTTTTCAGTGTTGATTTAGACTTTCTAGAAATTTTGTGCTTGTTTCTTCTTTGATTTTGATGTATTCGGGTTTGTTTTTCAGAAACATATTGCTGATGTCTAGAAAATAAGAAGGCAATATTTCATAGTATTTCTACAATTCCATTTCTCACAACTGCCCTTATAATATTTAACTAAGCATGGGAAATAATTGCTAATCTTGAATCTTCTCTAAAAACAATCTGGTGATGGGAATAATTTCCTCAAAGTAAAGCCCAGATAATTCTAGCCACTTTTGATTCTTAGAGGGAAGATTCAGCAACGAGGCTACAAATGCTGAGAGCATTGAAATCCTTGCTCTTATTCAATTAAGCAGCTTTAAGGACCCAGTTAAAACATGAAAACAGACTAAGAAAAAATAACTTTCCTGGGAGACTCGAGCTCTCCACAGCAGAGTCGTTCACTTTTTATGATCGTTATAATTATTAGTAGTGATGGTGATAACAATATATCATTTATATAGCACTTTAGAATTACACACCGCTTTTCCACCATCATTTATTAGCCAATCTCCAGAATGCTCTTCTGTAATAAGTCAATATTTCTGCCTCCATTTAACAGGTAGGAAATTGAGGCACAATGTGCTTGAGTTACTTGCCTCAAATCAGTTCCTGGCCTGAACTGATCATTTAATAATGTCACTAAAAGCACCACCTTCCCAGACCATGAGACAACTCTGCTTCCTGCTTCTAAGACCAATGAAGAAGAAACTTGATTTTTGAAACATATTCTCTGGTGTTTTAAGACACAATCTTAAGAGTTCCTACAAGTAAAAATTCTTTTGAATTGAAAGTATAATTTGATGGGGAAAATAGATATTTATGTTAAACTTCTGTGAATGGGAATTTTCTTTATTACTAAGTCTTTCAAGGTCAATGGCAAATCTTTTGAAAATAACAGGGGAGTCAAATTATGTGCCTGAAATTGATCAAGTGTACTCTGGAGAGGTTATGGAATTACCCTCTTTAGTCAATTTCAGGAATAGTCTACCTCTCAATGGTGTCTCATGTACAGCTAAAGAACATATAATATTTAATAACTAGATTAAATAGAAATGTCAAATTCAATAGGCACTGTTATTATGATATTTTTAGGTCTATATCAGAGACAAGTTTTAAAATCTCTGTTGTTTGAGATACTGGGGATGCCTAAGTTATCCTAACCTAGCAGTGTGGCTATTACCCTAAACTTCTCTTATTGGTATGGAGACATTTCTTATATTATCTTTGGTTACATTTCTTTGTACCGCACACTCTACCTTTACTTTCTGTATCTCTTCCACATGTCTTACCCCAACTAACACAGCACAGCTTCTAGCTAGAGGGGACCACCTCGATTTTCCCCAATGTAAACTGACATTTTATTCTCAAACAATGGAACAAAATAGGAAATCTCAATGTATTCTTTCAAAACTCATGGAAACTTGACATTTGTGCTTTTAGCAAAAACATGACAAGCAAAGACCCATTCTGCTGGCCTCCTCTTAGAGGTGCCTATCACCCAGCAGCCATTTCATGCCAGGTCCTGCCAATTGCGCCCTGAGGGTGACACACTGCCCCCCCACCCCTGCCCTAGCTATGGCACAGTCTCTTTGGAATCGGAAGACGTCTTTTCTTTTTCTGGCTTCCTCATCCTTTAAGCAAGAATTCAAATGCCAATCACTTTAGTTAGATTTCATGGAGTAGCATCATAAAAATGGTAACCAATCCAATTGCAAATCACTTGATGAATCTTCTTTGAAGAGTTGCCAATAATGCTAATCGTCAAATGGTTGAATCCCACTTTGTAAAGATGCGTTTGTGAAGAACAGCAATCTCTGTGACTTTGACAAAGGAACTGCTGACTTGCATCACTGTTTGTCTTTTGATGTGAAAGAGCAAATCGATTTATAGAGCTTTTGCTTGCAGATGTAGGATATGATTAGTATGCAGAAAGACCTTTCCACAGTGTCATTTGTTTATTTAGCTGCCTCTGCACTCAGCTCTGATTGTGTATACCTAATTAATGTATACAAAGCTAAAGAAATAAAACCGTGGATCCACAATCACAGGATACTGTATAGCATGTCATTTGTCACCATTGGGTGGGGGGACACCACAAACTTACTGGCTGCACACAAAATAAAGATTTATAAAACATAATAAAAATGCAAGAATTTTTCTCATCTAAGTTCTTAGCTATTTATAAACTCAGGTGAGCATGAACTTGTTTAAATATGAAAAGAATGTACTTGCTTTTCTGTTTCAGTATTTGAATTTTTATTCAAAGCAGTTGTTGAGTCGTTATGAAAAGTACCTGTGATTTCTTCCAGAGGTCAAAGTACTTTGTAAAACATCCTGTGAGACCTGAATCATCCCGTTCTTCAAGGCCTCGCTGTTCAGATGCTTGGAAATTTTAGCTGAGAAAGAGCTTAAAGTGAAAAGCAAAGACGCTAGAGACCTTCATGTCAATAATGAGTGATCAATAGAAGTCACACACTAAAAAATTGACATTCCGTCAGCAGTTCCCTGTTATTCATGCACATTTCACATTGGCTATTCAGGTTCTGCAGGAGGTGTTGGTAGCAAAATGGCAAAGCTGTTGAAATCTTTAGACCACCAAATAATGAAATCCAGAGTGACATCTAGTGACATCCTACATTAGAAGCACTCGCTTTGCATCTCGTAAACTCAGACACGTTATCCAGCACCGTCAACGAGCTAGACTTTCAGGAACAGGGGTCATCAGCACTTTCTCTGGATCAGTGACTAAATTCTGCAATCATTTTCTTACATTTTGGTTGCCTCCAATATTTACCTCAACCTGATACAAATGTCTCTTATTTTAAATTACCAAACTACAAACACTTCTTTGGTTGCCTACAAGTTTAAGTGGCTCCTTGAATTTCTCTGCAGCTATTTGATCCATGGCAAGCAAGCTTTTCACGAGTTTTCACACTGCTCTGGTCTCTGCTTTAGTATGAATCGCATGCCAGAATCATTGCCTTAAATCATGCCAGGGAGCTGCCAGAATAGTTCAAACCTCTCCAAGAGCAGAAGCCAAGGGAGCTGTTATCTTATTGCTGAAACCCAGAACATGCTATCCCACCTAAATCACTGGTGTCATGGTCTCATTTGCAATGAAATTTCTTTGATCCTTTTTCCTAGTGCATTGGGGAATTTTTCTTTTTCCAGCAGGGGGATGAAGGGAGTTGTTTTGAATAATATGGCCATTTCAGAGAGAGAGAGAGAGAAAAGAAAACGGAAGTGGAAAAGATGTAATTAATATAGTGTTAAAAGTTTCAACACATCCGATTTTCATTGACTTTGCACATATTATAATGGCTTTCAAACCTGATATAAATCTGAACTTGAGTTTAACAAAGGCATGTTCAATAAAATTTCTCAATACAATGAAAATCTTTAAGTCTCTTAAATAAAACCATTTTCTATTTCTTAGGCTCTTCCTCAAACGGAACATGAAATGTATGTCACACATAAAATACAAATAAACATATTCTCAGGGAGAACATGTACTGGTCTGTAAGTAAAAGACACATCTACAAAAGCTATAATTAAATGCAGAATGATGCAAAGTCATCTTGTGGTCCCATAACAAGGAAAGAATTAAACAATGCTCCTTTCTGCATATCAAAAAAAATCATTGGACACATAAAACCCACATGGCATTAGAAACCAAATTTCTCTAGGTTTTCAAGCATGGGTTTCATGCTTTAATTCAGTGATGCACCATGATGGATGGTGTTGAAGGTAAAAAAATGGAACAAACCAGTCCTGTTCTAGAAAGCCTGTCTTAAGCTTACTACTAAAACACATTAATTCCTGCCTAGACTCCTATGGAGAAAGAGTATCTAGACTAAGTGAAGAGTTTCAGTTTACCTTTTCATAAACTCCTCATTGAGGCAATTGTCTCTGTTTTGCATTCTACAGAATGGCTCTTTATTTCATGGAGTCATTCCAACATTGTCACTCAAGGTTCTTTCATTCAGCATGTTAGTTTCAGAGAAGAAAGAGAGGACAGTTTAAGCCTGCTCCTCCAAGGTCACAATTCTACACATGGCCAACCTAAGGGCATACTTTCACTCTCTGATTTGCTATGAAGTTTCCCCCCACTGTATCATTTGATTTCATGTTATATTTTAAACATACGCAGAAAGCAAACAATTTATGCCACTAATAATAGAACAGCAAATATTTCACAATGTTACTAATTGTTCCTCTCTAGATTTTATTTGGAGTGAATTTATTTTATTTGAAGTGAATTTACAGATAGTACATATATTTGATGTAATTTTATAGAGCTCTTTTCATTTGAGGGAGCAGTGTTTTGTAAGGGGAAAACATGTGAAAGAAAATGATATTTGAATTTTTATTCCTACTTGTTTTAGTAAATATTTGGGAGACTCAATATTGCTTTATCTATGGAAAACAAACATGTTACAATCTGTAAACTGATTTGTTACATTTTACTCTAGATATATATTTAGCTCAGTACATAATTTATATATCTTAGAATATACAAAAATTGCTTTCTCATATAATTAATACATTTAAGTTATATACATTTTTAAACATAAAAGCACAAATTTTTTCTTTAGTTCTTTCCTAATATTTAATAGGAACTACTGATCAATTATCAGAAAATTTTCTAGATTCAAAAAATAAGTAGCAGATATCCTGCTCCAGAACAAAAATGCCAAAAGCATGTCTCAATGTTATAAAAAATGAAAAACATCATTTTTTTCCATTTTAAGTTCATGGCTGAGGCTGTTCCAACAAAAGACAAGCTAAAAAGAGAAAAACAAAGAAATTTATGTAAGTTTTATGTGATAAGGATATAAAGAACTAAATAAATGAGTAAATCTATATAGTTTTTATGCTAGGATTGTAAAGGAGGGGATAATTGCAGAGACATATAACTGGACAAAGAGAGTCTGATTTAAGGATTTTAAACCAGAGGGGACCATAGCAAGATTTGTTTGCTCAGACTGTTTTCTATGTTCCTGTAGCTCCAGAGGTAAGGATGTTCCTTTCTTCCTAGTGTAGTGAGGTACATTTTAAATAAGATCTTTCATTTAGTATTCAATATTTCAGGCAAAAAAAATATTTAAAAATCTTACAATCCTACATGTTTATTTACTGCCTTGTAATTAATTCTTGTTCTCCTTGATTTTGGAGTTAGTGGTTTCGTGAAACCACTCCATTAGAGTTCTAGAAATTCTCATGCAATCCAGTGGATAGCCTTGGTTATCAGAAACCTGGATTCTCAAGTACTGGTCAAAGTCTTTCTCATTAATCTCCTTGAAGAGAAAAATTGTAGCTGATTATGGATGTTCTCAGAAAGAATCAAAGAAAACCAAGACCAGCTTTCTCTCTGTAAAGGAGAGAAGACCTAAAAATAGCCATGGTAAAAGATTTGGTGATCTGGTTTTTATCACTACAAAAATGATGCAATTGACTAGAATATCTTTGTGGCCAATACCTTTTTATATACTAACCAAAATTCAAATGAAAACATCCTGCCAAACAGCTAAACAGTGAGGGCACTGACAAATTTCTATGAATTTCATACAATTTCTAAAACATTTACATGAGCACAAAGATCATCTAAGAATATCTTGTATCACTTCCAATTTGACAACACTTACATGTAATTTAATATATTGAATAAGCCTAATTATATTAACATATCTTTTTATATAAGTAAAGAGAACAATTTTTTGAGCTATTCCATGGGCCATTTTGATATTCCCAAAGTTAGTCTGAAGTCAAAAAGATTGAACTTAAAATTTTATTTTTGAAAGTTGTCAAAATGTCAAAAACTTTAAAACAATTAAATAAGATCACAGACCACTATAAAACAATTGGGTAACTAAAGAATTTTAAAGGCCAATACAGGGAGTTATATAGTTGTAGAAAGAGAGGGAGGAAGGGAGGAGAAAAGTTATTTCAATATTAAAAAGTCTCAGTTTCAGGCTGGAGATACAGCTCAGTTGGTAGAGTGCTTGCCTTGCAAGCACAAGGCCCTGGGTTCAATCCCTACCACTGCAAAAAAATAAAAAGTCTCAGTTTTTTAAGTAATCAAAAACTTCATGAAGACACATGAAGCACAGGAAATTATTTTGATAGAGCACAAAATCTTTGTTTCTCAGGTCAAATTATTTAAAAGAAAAAGAAAATAATAATTATTATAATAAAGAAGATAGTAGTCTCTTATTAAAAATAGAACCATAATCCTAGAGAACTTTTCCATTTTACACAGAAAAAAAACAGCATCTAGTTTTGTTCAATGGACTTTTGATGTGAATGCTCAATTTTAAACTCTTAAAATAAATTCATTCAGTTTCAGTCACCTTAAACACACAGGATGAAAGTCCTTCTCCAAATTCATCTTCCATAAACATTTAACAGTGCTTTTATTTTGCTTTTCAACCCATCTAGTTTTTGTTCCACTCTTTTCTTCTTTCTCATTTTGGAATAACTGGTCATTTTATTTGGAAGAAAATTAATCTTTTCTGAACAAAAATGTATCCATATGCCTTTCCTTATCAAAATCCACCTTACTTTCCTTGTATACCATTCTAGTAGTTTTCATCACATATATTAATTAGAATTCTTAATTCTAGTGGGGACGAGACTGAGTAAGTTGCAGAACAGAACCAATGGCTTCTGCACCAATGTCCCTCCAGGAGGTGGGGCTGGCGCAGGGTGACCATGTTGTCACAGGATAACAATGATGCAGAAGAGATGACTAATAGACATGACTAATAGAAAATCCAAAATCAGACATCCAGTGTCATCATTTTTCCATTTGTTCTTCCAAGTCAGTGCCATTATCGTCTATCTTCTCTGTGAATTATTCAACAGCAGCTTTATTGCCTGTATGGTGACAATTGTCTTGTTGTCATGTGACTTTTGGGCAGTGAAGAATGTCACAGGTAGACTTATAGTTGGCCTTGGGTGGTGGAATCATATTGATGAGGACAGAAAGAGTAATTGGGTGTTTGAGCCAGGAAGGCAACTCCTAGAGAGAATAAAATTGTTTCAGAGGGTGAATCAAGAATCTTTTGGTTACTGATTGCCTGTCCAGTGCTGTGGGTGATATTTGCTTTTAGTGCTCTCTTCTCCTTCTGAGTGAAGTGGTTGGCTATGCTTCTCATGAGTGTGGTGCTACAGGGTGCCAACCTGTACGATTACATCAGGTGCAGAGTGGGCAGCCAGAAGAATTTAACCAGCATGGCTACCTCGAATCTTGGAAAGCAGTTTTTAACCCAAAACATCAGAGATGATCAGATTTCTTGAACAGAGAGAAAGCTTATATGTTCTGTGACATTGGGGAATGGCTGAAGAGATTCTTGAATTACAAACTGTTTATAGAGTTGCAAAGAGGAGCATTGTTTTATTTTCTTCCACCTAAAAATTTAGTATGAAAACTTTTAAATAAAACTTTTAAATAAAGCTTTTTGCTTTCTCTAGTAGTTGGGGCTGGGAAGTATGGTGTCACTAGAAGCATTGTCAGAATTAATTCTATGTTGTACATATGTATTCGCATAGTAATGTATCAGTATATTCCAAATTAATGCGTTTGCTTACATTTGTTACAGAGATGCTTGCATTTTGATCCATAGTACATAGGCTACTCTATCTCAAAGGTCTGTTTGTTTACATACATACTTATTTTCAGAAATAAGTTGATTGCATGGTTAAGAGTGAGCACTTGGCTTGTATATGAGTTAGAAAGTTAGAAACATTAGTTAATTTTTAATATATACTTCATGTTGAAATTGCTTACCTTAGGCAAGCACAAGTAGAAACCAAATTCAGGTTGGTAGTGTTAACTAGCTTCTAAAATTTTCTTTTTATACTGCATCAAATCATTTACTTCAGGCCTAATTGATTTAAATGGAATCTTCATAGTTTATGCTTAAGGGATACCCAGGGATTGCTGTTATCCTATTTATTTCATGGAAAGAATAGTCAGATTTTATTTTGGAACTTCCTGGACACTCTTTAGTGGTTTTTGGGCTAATAAAATTCTATCTTTTATTATAAAATGAGTATCATTCTCATGTCATAGTAAAAATTATCATTTAAATACTTGGCATATTAAATGCCAAAAAGACATTTTATTTTATGAATTTATTTTTTTCTTTCTATAATGGGGACATTGTAAATCATACATTTGTATTAATATTTCTTAAACAAGGCAATATGTAGATCTGTAAACTAAACCATTCTACAAACTATTGTAGGCATCTAAATTCTGTTGTAGGTACTGTAAACTTTGTAGCAGTCTTAATCAGCAGATTATTGTGAATGTATTTGTACATTGTTAAAATATTTTAAAAGATGTTTTGTTTTAGTTGAATAAATGTCTTTGTTGGAGTGATAAAAAGGAGAATTCTTAATTCTAGTCTCCAGTGAAAATTAGAATATAGACAATTGTGAACTACCAGCATTCTACAGATGGGCAAATTCATGAATACACCATTTAATAATTTCTAGAAGCATGTGTTTCCTCAAGGAACAGTTTTTCATTCGGTGCAGTACATGTTTACCAACATACCCAAATATCTTACTTCCTCTGAAACAAAAAGCCAAAAGTAGATAAACTTAAATGTATGTTCAATTAATATTTCTGAATTATATCTTATTCAGAAATGATCTGGCTTTGAATGAGTATTCATCATTTAACTTAGTATAGCTTTAAAGTTTCAAATTTTCAGAAAGATTTTTGGATCTATCGTATTGTATAAAATATAGTATTTTTGAAAAGTTCATTTAAAGCTGTTATCCCATTTACATTTATTTTATTCACTTGTTCATAACAATTATGCTTGAATTGCTCATGAAAGTTTCATGAGACATTAGACAAAGCTAGTCATTATCTTAAGTTATTTTTCTTGTTGACAAATTGAGCAAGTATCAAAAATATTGTGGAAGAAAAAAAGACCCTAAAAAGATAAACATGATTCCATCCTCTATTTTTTTAACTGTCTTGCTTGATATGAATCAAACAATTCATTTTACTATACACTTTGCTCTTAGGTTGGATTTATACTCTTGTAATCTTAAATGTCTAGATGACATAGACAAGCTTATTTGATCAGTCAACTTAGGTAGAAAAAATTACATGTCTGCATTATATTTAAAGCTGACAATTCTGAACACATTTCTATTTTTACTTTACCTACAATCTTAAACCTAACTTTATTTACCCAAAATTAACCCAGATCATGTGAATGTAAAAAAAAGGGGGTTAAGTTATATATTTCTGACAATTTGAGGAAAACTTAACATGTGAATGCCCATTTATCTCTGAATTTATTTTAATAGAACTCTTTTAAAGATACTATAAATTAATTTGATAATATCATCAGGAGGCAGAGTAATCTCAAATATACACAACATTAACACGTGTACATACACAGATAAATATCCAGGCAGGTGCAAAGGTCCTACAGCACTCATTTAAAAATTCTAGCCATAAGTCATAGAAAAGATGTCACTCCTTTGTATTAGTCAGCTTTATGTCACTACAACAAAATACCTGAGGCAACTAACTATAAAGAGAAAGGATTATTTAGCTCACAATTTGGAAGGTTCAAAGGCATGGCATCTTCAATGGCACAGTTCTCATGAAGGTAGTGGGTAGCAATGGCATGAAGAAACTGCCAGAAATGGAGAAAACAGATTAAACTTGGGTCCTACAGTCTCCTTCAAGGGTACACCTCCAGGTGTGCCAATGACCTAAGAACTTCCTATTAGGTTCTACTTCTTAAAGGTCCACAGCACTTCCCAATATCACCACTCTAGGGACTAAGTCTATTCATACGAACCTTTGAGGGACCTTGTCAAATCATGGGATGCTTCATCTCATATCTTGCCAGTTTACTCCACTTCCTCCTTAGAAAAATAAACCCTATAGATTTTTGTATGATTCCCATGCTCATGTTTAACATTAAATGTTATATACCATCACCATTTTCAATATCTTTTAATATTAACTAATGGAGTGGTAATATCACTAAACTATCTTTTTCATTGTGTGTCTCCATCATTTATAAAAATCGAACTCATACATGTTGTGTATTCAACAATGTGCTTTAGTGATAAATACATGCAAAAATTAGGGCCAGAAGGAAACTTAGAGGATTCTAATTCAGCTGCCTCATTTTTTTTTTCAGAAAATATTCTTTTTTTTTCAATTTTAAAAAATGTATTGGTGCTTTATAGTTGCACATAATGATGGGATTTGTTGTTACATATTCATACATGCACACAATGTAATTTGGCTAATATCACTTTCCAGTACTTCCCCCCTCTTCTCCCTCCCTTGGTCTCTTTCCTCTACTGATCTCCCTTTGATTTTCATGAGATCCCTGCTCCCACCCTTGTTCTTTTTAAATTTGTTCTAATTAATTGTACATGACAGTAGAATCCATTTTGACACATTGTTCACAAATGGAGCACAACTTCTCCTTCCTCTGGCTGAGGAAGTATAATCATACATGTATACAGGGTAATAATGTCTGTCTCATTCCACCGTCCTCCTCATTCCCACACCCTCTCCCCTCAGCACAATCCAAAGTTCCTTCATTCTTCTGTACCCCACCCCCAATATGGATTAGCATCCGCTTATCAGAGAAAACATTCAGAGCCTTGGTTTTGGGGATTTGGCTTATTTCCCTTAGCATGATATTCTCCAGCTCCATCCATTTACTTACAAATGCCATAATTTCATTCTTCTTTAAGGCTGAATGATATTCCATTGTGTATATGTACCACATTTTCTCTTATCCATTCATCTGTTGAAGGGCATTTGGTTGGTTCCATAGTTTAGCTATTGTGAATTGAGCTGCTATAAACAGTGATGTGACTGCCTCATTTTAAGGTCAGTCATATACTCACTGAGACTTACAGAGATTCCGATGGCTTTTTTTTTTCTTTTTTTTTTTTTTTTTACAACTCTCTTTTTTATCTTTTTTTTTTTTTCCTTTTTTCTTGTGGTGCTGGGATTGAACTGAGGGCCTTTGAACACAAGGCAAGCACTCTACCAACTGAGTTACATTCCCAGCCCCACAAATTTCTTTTTTTTTTTTTAATGTATGTTTTTTTTTTATTGTTGTTGTTGTT